>VMDO01025516.1:0-28059 GCA_007922755.1 Pedetes capensis
TAGTAACCTTCTTTTAATGTCCTAGTTTATTAATCCTATCATCAGTATCATTTCAAGGTCTGTTTGTATTGACTGAGTTTTCTGCTCAGTGTGAATTATGTTCTATGTCTTTGCCTGCCTGCTAAATTTTTAATTGGAATTCACATTGTGAATTCTGTCTTGTTGTTGTTGTTGTTAGTTGCCCAGGAGTCGGTATCTGACTCATATCGACCCTACGTACAACAGGCAAAACACTATTGTCAGTGCTTCTCTGGTGTTCATAGGGTTTTCAATGGCGGATTGATTTTTGCGAGTTGGTTGCCAGGTCTGTCTCCCAAGCCTATAGCACCTGGTCTTCCTGGGTGGTCTCCCATCCAAGTACTAACCAGGCCCAACCCTGCTTAGCTTTCCGAGATCTGATGGGATCAGATGCCACAGGGCTACGGCTGTAGGCTTTTCTGTCTTGTTAGGGGTTGGATATTCTTGTTTTTCAGTAGATATTTTTGGGCTTTGTTCTGGAACTTGAAGACTATTTGAACTTTTTATATACTGCATTTAAAATTTGTTAGGTGGGACCAGAGCGGCATTTGGTCTAAGCAGAAGTTCCCCCACTCTAGTCCATAGCCCTTCCGAGCACTACTCTATCCAAGATACTGTAAACCATGAGCTTTTGCTACTCTGGCTTGTGGGAAAACAAATTCTTCCCAGCCATCTGTGAATATGGGGGTCCTGTTATCTAATCCTTCTGTGTTTTTTTTCCCTCTCCAAGGGTAGTTTCCATACATGAATTTGCTGATGCAGGCGCAGCTAAAGACTAGAGGGGATCTTCTGAGGATTTCCAGTGTTCTATGTCTCTGTTGGGCTGGGATTTAGCTCAGTGGGTAGAGCGCTGCGCTGCAGTCTCTGAGGTCCTGAGTTCAATTCCCAGCACCGCAAAAAATGGGAGAAGGGCCTGGCAATCCACTCCCAAGGCAATCCTGAAGCACTCAGCCATTGAAAACCCTATGAGGGTCCCTATGAGTCGGATACCAACTCGACAGCACCTAACAACAACAACAACAACAACAATGTCTCTGTTTGATCTCTCCTCATTGGACCCCTGCTCCTAAACTCCCCATTCCTGCCTAGTGACCTGGACTCTCTAGGTCAGTATTGTGAGGCTCACCTTGTTTGTTTCCTGTCTCTGAATGATCACTGTTTTTAGTTTCCTGACATTCAGTAGCCTGGGAATTGCTTCATGAATTTTGGTTGTGTGTGTATGTGGGAGGCAACTCTGGTTCCTGTCACTGCATTTTGGCTGGAAGATGACACAGTTGTTATGTCACCTGACATCCTGCTATTGGTCACAGGGGCTCTGTTTATTTTTTTCACTATATTTCCTCTGTATGTTTTTGTTTATGTTTTCTATTGCTGTATCTTCAAGTATACTGATCTTCTTTTTCCAGTATCTAAACTGTAGTTAATTCTACCCAGTGGATGTTTTACTTTGTGTGTTGTGTTGTGTGTGTGTGTGTGTGTGTGTGTGTGTGTATGCACACACATATACATGTATATATGTGTATATACATGTGTATATGCACACACACATGCAAAATAAAATGAATATTATGAACCACTGGAAGGAAGATCTATTTGTTGCTAAGAGCCATTGAGTTGGGTCCAACTTGTAGTGTACAATAGAATGAAGCACTGCCTGATCCCATGACATGTATGCGATCTTTTTTGTCTCTAAACCCATTTTTGCAGCCACTGTGTCAATCCATCAGGTAGAGGGTCTTCCTCTTTTTCATTGACCCACCACTCTCCCCAACATGATGTCCTTCTCCACGGATTGATCCCTCCTAACAACATGTCCAAAATATGTACAATGATTCCAAAAGATCTCTTAGCTGAGTCAAAGCATTGAAATCCTTTTAAGAAGGAAAGTCTACTAGCTGAGTGAAATATAACATTAAAGTTCTGGTTCAATTGGCCCTTAAAAGTATCCCCAGTATCTATCTGGCCATTCAAAGAATAATTTTGCATTCTGAATCTTCTTGCTGCTGCAATTCAGGCCACCTTTCACCCTGTTACTACAAAACAGTGATATGTTAATATAACAATAAATGTTAATTGACTACATAAGTAAGTCATTTAAAAATAATGTTGGGTGAACATTATTAGTAATGGGTTTGGTAGCTAGACGGAAGGAAAGGCTCGGGTGGTGGGGAGCAAGAGCCCTCACTGAACCGGCGTTGCTGCCAATGTTCACTGCCACTCAGCTGGAACCTGACCTGGCTGACATGCCCTTTTAAAGCCTACTCAGTTCATTCAGTAAACATTTTCTAGGGCTTTCTCTGTAGAAGTCACCCACTATGTGTGTACGAAGCACTGGCAAATATGCATCCATGTGCAACAGAACTAAACTATCGTCATCACTATGTCCAGAGACATGCAGTGTAGCAGAGCGCTAGAAGCATTTCTTTATCTTCCTCCTTTTTTTTTAACATTGCACATGTATTTTTTTAAATTTTACTGTATTTTTGTACCTTCTTTTGAGAATTACATAGTACCTCTTTACCTTTTTTTTCTGTAAAAGACCATAAAATAAAAACATCTTAGCATGAAAGTGCTTATTTTTCAAAATACTTACTCAAATACCCACAACTAATAGTCACAACCTTTCCCATAATTATTAACTTTAGTCAATAAATTAGTATCAAAACCACATTTACCAACCATGTAAGAGAATGATTTTTTATTTAAATATTTAATTTTAAAAGTTTTGATGGAGAAAGACATTTTCCTAGAAGATATGTAAAGAAAATAACTGAGGAACAGCCATTTAGAAGAATTCAGGGTCAGTAAATACAGTTGCATATATTGCTCATTGGCTAAGAATGCCAAGGGCACAGGTAGAGGCTGAGATTCATCCTTGCTTCATCAGCCAAAGCACATGTTGCCAGAGAGGATGGTCTTTATGAAATTCATACAAAAGTGCCCTATGAAGCGGGGAGAGGTGGTGCATGCCCTCAATCCCAGCACCCAGGAGGCTGAGGCAGGACGTCAAGAGTTTGAGACCAACCATGGCTTTGTAATGAGACCCTGTCCCAAAAAACAGAAAATCAAACAAATGATAATACAGAGGTGCTGTTGGGCTAGCAAGAGCACTGGTGGGATTTCCTTTTACAGCTCTACTGAAATCCATATGCTGTTAAGCAGAATGTGGACAATTTTTGTTCTAAAGAGAGAATCTTAGAATGGAGAATGAAAGCAAACAGGGAAACTCTTCCAACACCTCCTGCTCATTCATCAACACCAAAATATGAAATGACAGCTGCTTTTTTAAATAAAGGAAAGTAGAGTGAAACACAAGACCTAATTCTTTTGTGTCATTTGTATTTAAAAAAAACTGGGTGAAGGTCAAGAGATTTGTTCACATGAACTCCATTCAGAATTAATGATGCTGGTAATCAATCCTGGCCAGCAGTAAAGAAAGACCTTGATATGCCTGAAAGAGGAGTGCACAGGGAGCCTTAGAGCAAGCACAACTTCCTGGGTTGGGTTGCTCCTCTTAGAAAGAAAGGAGCTTCACCTGTGATGACAGAAAAGAAATAACTCTTCTATTCCTGTAGCATGAACTATTGATCAAGGATTTATAGTTTCCTGTCTGTTATCGAGAATTAGATACTCAACTCCCTAAGCCTTTCATCATGGCAGTGGAGGAGCTTAGAGATAGTAGCTACCAGAGCTCCCCACACTGCTGCGTCAGCCAGTGTGACCAGATTTACTTGAGTCTCTTTTTGTTCTGAAATTCACATTTACCCTGGGCATTTAGGGTACTGCCTGGTGCCTTTTTTCATCATGCTGACAGAGGGACTTTGATGCTCCTAATCTGACAATTGTTCCCCTGGCATTTTGAGAGAGTGCAAAGTGCTCTGACTGCTGGCTTGCATGGTTTCTCAAGGGAATTATCAGAAGAGGAGCAGTGTTTTAAGTAAACTGGAGAAGGTAGGGTGTGGAATGAATTTCAAATGCTTTCAGTTGGATTATTATTAATAGTGCCAATAATATGTGAATTTAGAATTTATTATTTTATTTATTTTGTTTTTCAGTACTTGGGGGTTGAACCCAGGGCCTCACACATACTTTGCCAGTCCTGTACATCCAGTCCATTTTTTATTTTTTATCTTGAGACGGGGTCTCCCTAAGTTACACAGGTTGTCTCTGGCCTTGAACCTGAGATCCCCCTGCCTCTGCCTCTAGGGTTACAGGCATGTGCTACCACATCCAGCCTTAGAATTTATTATTTTATTTTAACCTGGCTGTGATGCGTTGGGAATGCCTCTGTATCCCACAAGTAAAGCCCAACAAAGTGGTAGTCTTACCTTCCACTTACCTGAATCATTTTAAAGTAGAAGACATTCTTCATGTACAAGATTTCAAGAAGTTTTCATACATTTTAAAGTGTCAATCATTGGATAAATTTAAAATATGATTCATATTTAATAGTGAATAGCACTAATCTATTCCTTTTATGTTCAATATATAGCAAGTATTTTTCAATGTATGGTACCCCTCTGTATTTTATACACAACTTATATATCCAAGGTATTTGGTCTGCTCCCTTGAAAATTTTATTAATTCACTTTCAAACTCTCAGAATTTTATTCTTAAGAAATAATTTCATTTTGTTGACTGTTTTGCATATAACCTTTTGTTCTTTAACAAAAGATTTTGACCAGTAACATAACCCCCAACACATTTTATGATTAAAAATATAATCGATTTGATTATTTCATCATATGCTTTTCAGAAATATGTTTAAAAACCAAAGAGGATCATCTCTAATGTAAAAGTTCAAAGATTTAATTTTTTGGAATGTGAGCAAAGAATATATACATCAGGAGAGTGGCGATCGGGGAAAGAACATAAAATTAGTCATCACAAGGCCAAGTTTATAGATCTAGTTACCAAAAATTAATTGCGCAGTTTTGGGCTAGTTTCTTAACCTCTCTCAGCTTCATTTGTTTTATCTATAAAATGTAGTGGTTTATTTGGGCACTTTCAAATTTCCTTTCAGCTCTCCAGTTCTAGGATTCTCTGATTTGTTAGAAACTCTAGTGATACTTTCCAACTCTAAGCTGTTTGTGTAGAATTAAGACTCAGCTATCTCCACATTAGCCAGTGAAAGCAAATGGAATACAGATGGTTATGACTTGGGGGCTCTGGAATTATAACCATCATGACTGGGTCTGAGTGTGGAAAAAGCATATTATGAAAGAAGAATCATCAAGAACAGTTGATAAATCTTCATTTAAATAGCCGACTAACCCACACCGGAATTTAGTAAATTGGCCTTAATTTCACCTTGGATTTTATCCTGAATATTTTGAAGCTGAGCTGATGTGAGTGCCCCATGGGGAAGATTGCTAGAGCACTGAAGAGAAGCCTTGTCACTGTGAGCACTGTAAGCCCATCCCCACAAGGATGGCCACGAGGGACCTGCTTGAGGAGCCCTTTAGTTTTGTTTGTGATTCTGTCCTGCTATGATGAAATTTTTGGAGCTGAAGAGATGCAGTAGTCACACACAAAAGGAAAACCAGCCGGGTGCGGTGACGCACGCCTGTAATCCCCAGCAACTCAGGAGGCAGAGGCAGGAGGATTGCAAGTTCAAGACCAGAGGCAGTCTGTGTAATTTAGTGAGACCCTGTCTCAAAAAGTAAAAAAACAAAACAACAAAAAAAAATTGGGCTTGGTGTGCAGCTCAGTGGCACAGCACTTGCGAAGCATGCAAGTGTGAGGCCCTGGGTTCAACCCCCCAGTACCACAAAAAAAAAAAAAAAAAAAAAAAAAGGAAAACCAATACAAAGATCCAGTAGGCCAGAGTTTTCACTGATCATTCCTGAGGACTAATGTCTGGGTGATTATGGCCAAAAATAGAGACCAGAGATGTGGAAGAAGTGGCCCTGTCCCACTACATATATCATAGCACCGAGAGGCAGCCAGAGAGCTAGAAAATCAAGGCAAACCTTTGTATAAGGCCACAGTGGGAGCCAGGCATGGTGGCTCACGCCTATAATCCCAGCGGCTTGGGAGGCAGAGGCAGGAGGATCGCAAGTTCGAGACCAGAGACAGTCTGCATAAGTTAGCGAGACCCTGTCTCAAAAAGGAAAAAAATGGTCTGGGGGTGCAGCTCAGTGGTCCAGCACTTGCAAAGCATGCAAGTGCGAAGCCTTAGGTTCAACATCCCAGTACTGGAAAAAAAAAAAAAAAAAAAAAAAGGCCACAATGGGAGATCATCTTTTTAATAATTTGAAAGTCAGATGGAGTAGTACCAGTTGCAGCAGGCCCCTTAAAATCACAGACTAAAAATAGACACCACAAGTTGGTAGTAGACCATAGAAAGTACAGATAACTTATTTTTGAATTAAAAAAAGTCTTTTTAAAAGTATTTATCCAACTTAATTGGTGAGGTATAATTTCAAAAGCACAAAAGCATATAAATTTCTAAGATTCTCAGTTGTCTTTGAATGGATAAAGGCTTGTTGTTAGGTGCCATCAAGTTGGGTCTGACTCATAGTGACTCTATGTACAACTGATGGAACACTCCCCGACACTGTGCCATGCTCAGCACTATTGTCAATGCTTCTCTACTATTAAAAGGATTTTCCACGGCTGATTGTTTCTGGAGTGGGCTGCTGGATCCTTTTCCTAAGCCTACAGCACCTGGTATTTCCAGGCAGTCTCTCATCCAAGGACTAACCAGGCCCAACCCTGCTTAGCTTCGGAGATCAGAAGAGCTTGGACACCAGGGTGGTATGGCTGTAGACAGATAAAGGATAGAATCCTATTAAAGAGCAAGAGCAAGCTGCTTTCTGCTCACTTTCTGTTTTATAGATTCTTTCCTGGGTATCTCCTAATTGGATAAAAAATATAGCCTTTGAACAATGATTAGATGCCATGGAACTAGTTCTCTACTCATAACACTTTAATTTATCTTAGAAGATATTGTGATAAGAGATACTTGTGGAATTGACTGAGCTTCACCGAAATCAATATTTGTGCCAAGCTCATAAATTGTGCATTAGTTTTAACACAGCCCTAACATGAAAGATTCACATTTGGTGATTTACCTTGCTTGAAAAGCATACGTTTTAGCCTGTCCCTAGCTGAGATGGTTGACTGAACAGGGAGCAAGACCATGTCCTACCTGCGACTGCGGTCCTTTGCTCAAAGTGACCAGTAGCCCTTGTGGAAATGTCTTTCAATCTTTCCAAACCAGTGACCCTTTTTGAAAGTTCCAACCCTCTCTCTCTCTCTCTCTCTCTCTCTCCCTTTCTCTCTCTCTCTCTCTCTCTCTCTCTCTCTCTCTCTCTCTCTCTCTTGCCTATTTTTTAAAGTGATTTGGAATCTCAAAATACTTTTAATTATCAAAGTTCTAAAAAATTTAAAAAGCAGAAGTCATTTTTCACAATTTTTTATTGAAATTAATTCACACAGACTCTTCTTTAAAGTATTGTTAGTGGTGTTTAGTATATTCACAAAGTTGTAATAATCACCACGATCTCATTCCAGATCATATCACTCCATGAAGAAACTGCAATCGTTAGCAGCTGTTCCCCATTTCCCTGTCTTTTAGCCAAAGTAGGGGAAGTTTAAGAAATAGATTACTGTTGCCAATTTATAATGCTCTGAATTATGGGTTTTTTTAAACTTTACAATGACAAGAAAGTGTACCCAAGTGACCATGTTGCTTTCTACTTTCAGCACAATAGTGAATAAATTACGTGAGCTATTCAACACTTTGTTATAAAATGCCCTTTGTGGGAGATGACTTTGCCAACTGTAGGCTAATGTAGGTGTTCTGAGCACGCTTAAGGTGGGATAGGCTAAGCCATGATGTTCAGTAAGCGAGATGTACTCAATGCACTTTTGACTTACGAGTTTTTCAACTTACAACAGGTTTCTCAAGGGGGTTGTAATGCCATTGTGAGACAAGGAGCTTCCACATATTTGCACATTGTATATTGCTCACTGTATATCATGTATTTGTACAACTGCTCTTCAATTTACTATGGATTAAGTCCTGGTAAACTGATCGCAGATTGAAAATTTTGTGAGTTGAAAGTGCACTTAATTATATCTGACCTTCTGGGCACTGTAGATTTATGTTCACTGTAGAGTATTGGCTGTTTCCCCTTGTGATTTCAGGGCTGATTCACCCCAGCAAGAGTATCCTATTGCATATCCCTAGCCCAGAAAAAGATCAAAATTCAAATTTTGAAGTACAATTTCTACTGAATGCCTCTTCCCTTTGCACTATCAGAAAGTTAAAAAAAAAAGTTATGTTGAAAAGTCTTACGTTGGGGGCTATCCAATTTATATAATACATACAATTTACGTATTTTAATTACACAGAAATGATACAAACATTGATTCTGTTTATATCCTTGGTCGAGCAATAGACAGCACATAACAGATTACTTTCAAATTCGTGCATGTTGAGTTGCTTTGCTTTCATATCTAGAAGTGCAAAAAAACCTGCTGCCTGCCACCCCACCCACCCCCAAGTAAGATTCAGAAGACTTTGTTGTCCCCTGTGAACCTCCACCTTTGTACATCCCTGTGATTTGGTGTATAATGGTTTGAACTTGTTTCTTCTATTGCCACATTCCTAGTGTGGTGCTAGCACTCAGAAATGAAGGTAAATACCTAAGAATTTAATTGCTAATGTTAATCTCATTGTTTTGTTTTGTTTTTTTAAATCCCACTTAGCAAGTTGGATTTGTTTGCTGTTCTAAGCCTCCCCCTGGTCTACCAACACAATTGTATCCTTTACTGCTTGCAGAGAGGCTCCAGCAGACCTGTTTGCCTTCTGACAAATAGCTTCACAGCTTCTTCTTTTCCCTCAAGAGGAGTGAGAGGGGCAGGGAACACAGACACCTGGAGTGGCAGAAGGAGAATGTGAGGATGGCAGAACTATAGGAAGCCAGGAGCCCCTGGCTCCTCCTTCCCTTCTGAAACTTCAGCCTCTTTTTATCATCATTGTCTTCCAAGTGTTTTCTGCCAGACGTCCAAGTTGAGCTTGTTTATAAGCATGGGAGAATCCAAAGGTTACTGGGAAACCAGAGCCTAAAAAACAAGGCATTTGTCCTTTTGATTTATCTGAATGGCCTCCCAGAGAAGCTGCGAGAGCAGCCAGCCATGTACCTGGAACTGTGCCTGGGGTCTGACCCAGAGAGCAGGCAGCGTCCCTGAGGGAGCCCTGCTGCAGGCGTCGCCTGCTGTGGGTGTCTGAGGTTTCTCCAGACGTCCACTCTGCAGTGCTCGCTGCATCAGTCAAAGACAGCAACAGATCCCGCGGGATCCAGTCCTCCTCCTTCTTAGCACAGGAAATGGGAAATCTTTGTTTCTGGTATGTTCTTCCTAAAACTCTCAGAATATGTTCAGTTTGAAAGCAATGTGAAGCTCTTCCTGTACATTCAGGAGACAGGAACTATAACTCTGTGCTGTACTAATCAAGGCCAGACAAAGATAAAGCTAATAATTTGGCAATTCATGCTTACCACTGAGAACCCCCACCAGACCCCTCTTGGCTTAGAAACTGGGTTGCTGACTCTCTCTTGTCACTGGGGTATTCCCCTTAGCAGGGCGGAGAGGGTGTCTCATGTTACCCTACGCCAAGTGACTTATTAAAGTATTTCTTCCAGTTACGTCAGTTAGAAAGCATGTTGGCTGCAAATAACAATAACAAAAATAACCAAAACTACAGTAGTTTTTTAAAATAGGCATTTATTTTTCTCATAGTTTTGGAAGTCCAGAGATAGGCAGCATATGGTGGCACTCCTGAGACTCAGTAATATCAGAGCCAAGCACTATAGTTTCATGGTAGTTGCAAGATGGCTGTTGAGACACCAGTCCTCTTATCTACAAGTAGTGTAGACTATTGATGAAGGAGAGGAAGGAGGTGCAGAGCTGAGATGGCAGGTCATCAGAGAGATGCTGCATTCGGATGGCCAGGAAACGCTTCCCTGGCTGGTGCCGAGTAGAATGGTGGGCACCGAATGATGAGAAACATCGTGCTGCAGAAATAGCAGGGGGAGAGTGTTCCAGGTGGACAAGGACAGAGGGAGCAAGTTTCCTAAGGAAAGTAAGGGTATGACTTTTTAGACAAACCTGAAAGATTAGCATGCTTAGTGCTAGAGGCAAGAGACGGTGATGGAAAATGAGTCTGGAGTTTGAGGAAAGAATATGCTGGACCTTGAAGTCTGAGAGAAGAATTCATATTAACTATAGTTGCAACATTGTTGTTAGGTGCTATTGAGTTGGGTCCAACTTATAGCAAACCTACAAACAGCAGAACGAAACAGTCCCCGACACTGTGCCATGCCAGGCATTATTGTCAGTGCTTCTGTGCTATTCATAGGGTTTTTGATGGCTGCTTGTTTTGGGAGTGGGCTGATGGATCCTTCTCCCAAGTCTACAGCACCCGGTATTCCCAGGTGGTCTCTGATCCAAGGACTAATTGGCCTGACGCTGCTTAGCTTCTGAGATCAGATGGGATTGGATGCCAATTAGCTAGCTCAATTGGTAGGGTGCTTGCTTGGCATGCTCTGAGGTCCTAGGTTTGATGTTCCAGCACTGCAAAAATGGGAGAAGGACTAAGCAGCCAACTCTCAAAACAATACCAAAACAATCAGCGATTGAAAACCTTGTGAAAAAATAGGCCTGAAGACCAATGGAACAGAATTGAAGACCCAGAGATACACTCACCCAGCTACAGCCACCTGATCTTTGACAAAGGGGCAAAATGGACAAAGGATGCAAAATGGAGAAAAGACAGCCTCTTCAACAAATGGTGCTGGGAAACTTGGATTTCCATCAGCAAAAAAATGAAAACAGAGCCACACCTCTCAATTTGCATGAGAGTCAACTTGAAATGGATAAAAGACCTGAACATAAAACCAGAAATCTTAAAACTACTAGAAGAAAAGATAGGAAACATGCTCCAACACAAAGGCATAGGAAAGCATTTCTTTAACATGACGCCAGTTGCTCAGGAAATCACACATGAATTGACAAATGGGACTACCTGAAATTAAAAAGCTTCATACAGGAAAGGAAACAATCAACAGAGTTAAGGAAAAGCCCACTGAATGGGAGAAAATCTTCACATCCTACACATCTGACAGAGAACTAATTTGTAGAATTTACAAAGAACTCAAGAAAGCAAATCCCAACACAACAAATAATCTAATTCATAAGAGGGCAAAGGAAATGAACAGACAGTTCTCAAATGAAGACGTTCATAAGGCCATGAAGCACATGAACAAATGTTCAATATTCCTAGCCATTAGGGAAATACAAATCAAAACAACTCTGAAATTCCACCTAACTCCAAGAATGGCGAAGATCAACAAAACAAATAATAACAAATGCTGGTGAGATGTAGAGAAAAAGGAACCCTCTTACACAGTTGGTGGGACTGTAAATTGGTCCAACCACTTTGGAAATTCATATGGCGATACCTCAGAAAACTAAAAATAAAATTGCCATGTAACCCAGCTATACCACTACTGGGAATATACCCAAAGGGAGGTGAATCATACCACAGAGACACCTGCATCTCCATATTCAATGCAGCATTCTTCATAATAGCAAGGATATGGAACCAACCAAGAAGCCCATCAACAGAAGAATGGATAAATATTATGGTACGTAGACACAATGGAATATTACTCAGCAATAAAAAATGAAATAATGTCATTTACAGCAAAATGGATGGAATGGGAGAATATCATCTTAAGTGAACAAAGCACAAGCTCAAAAAGAGAAATGCCGTATGTTCTCACTCAAATGTGGGAGCTGAATCTTACTTCAAGGAAGAAAAAAATCCTATATATTGGTTGATATATAAAAATGCACAGTTAAACTCAGTGAAGAAGGGACAATATAAAGAGTAGAAAGAAGGCGGGAGGGAACTAGCAGAGGGAAGCAAAGATTATAGAAAGTGAATGGGGAGGAGAAACAATGTAGAGGGTAAAGGAGGAGAAAATAATCTCAACGTAAATGATGCAACTTCATGGGTACATGGGAAAAATAAGGGAACATAACCCAAATATGCATATGAGTTTTACTACATATTAGTCAAAAGGTTCCATAAACCTCATAAGTTGTTAAAAGTGTAAGCATAAATGATGTAATAGTTGCATAATGGAAAAAGCAAATGCTGTATTACTCTGAACTTCACCAACATACACCAATACAAGGAGGAAAAAAAAAAAGAAAACCCTGTGAATAGCAGAGAAGCACTGATATAGTGCTGGGTGTGGCACAGTCTCAGGGAGTGTTTTATTCTGTTGTACACAGGGTTGCTATGAGTTAGACCTGACTCGAGGGCACCCAACAACAACAAGTAGTTACAGCAGGAAGTTCTGTGTCCCTATTTGACTCTCAGTAACTCCTGGGTCACATGAGGTATATGTAGCTGCTGTTACTGGCTTTTAGTACGTTGTGGGGTTCAATGGATCAGGTGATACAATTTGGATTAGAGTTAACTGTTCTGTGTAAACTCCTCCATAAAATAAGAGCTTGTGTAGGCCAATAGAGTAAGGATTTCTTAGCATGAAGTATGTCTTTTAAAAATATTTTTTGGGATGTCCTCTGTAAAGGAACCTGCAGTTCAAAAATGCAAGCTATGCATAAGGCAGATACAGCATTTTTAAAGCCTGACATGTTTCCAAGTGTTTTGTGGGAATCCCACTTCCAGTTAGGCTTCAGACTACTAATTTGAGATAGACTATCATCCCTGACTAACTCCTAAAGAGAAGAAGGATGCATGTAAAAACCCTGTCTTTTAAAAACCGTACAGAAGAGCAGCGGACCCAAAGGAGTAGAAGGGAGCCAAATTCCAGGGCAAGAACTAGATGAGCAGAGCCCAGAGATCACCCTCTTTCTGGGCAGATATGCTCCCTCAGTCTGTCCTGCTGGTGGAATGTCACCTCTGGTCAGGTAGGGGGACTCTACTGTGGCAAGGAGACAGAAGATTGGACTTTGTAGAAATTTCAAGAGCAGAGCTACATCTTCCTACCCAACAGCTGTTTCTATTGGGAATTTTGCTAAGACCTCAGCACCCCAGGAGGCAGGGGGCCAAGCCATAAAGCAGGGAGAGTTTTACAGGCATGTGGTGTTTATCCCAAAGTCCTCCTTTTAGGAGTGACATATAGTGCCCACACCTGCAGCAGTAGCCCTGTGGCATCCGATCCCATCAGATCTCAGAAGCTAAGCAGGATTGGACCTGGTTAGTACTCAGATGGGAGACCGCCCGGGAACACCAGGTGCTATAGGCTTGGGAGGAGGACCTGGCAACCCACTCCCAAAAAATCAATCCACCATTGAAAACCCTATGAACAGCAGAGAAACACTAACAATAGTGTTTCCCTTGTTGTATGTAGGGTCACTGTGAGTTGGATACCTACTCCACGCCACCTAACAACAACAACAACATAGTGCCCACAGATTTCCTTCTCTTTTTTTTTTGCGGTACTGGGGGTTGAACCCAGGGCCTCATGCCTGCATGTTCTGCAAGTGCTGGACCACTGAGCTGCACCTCAGCACATTTTTTTTTTTTACTTTTTGAGACAGGGTCTCGCTAAGTTACGCAGACTGCCTCTGGTCTCAAACTTGCGATCCTCCCGCCTCTGCCTCCTGGGATTGCAGGCGTGCACCACCACGCCCGGCCTACAGATTTCCTTCTCAATGCATTTGAAACTAGAGGTAAATCAAACTAATAACGTTTGAACAGAGATAGAGGAAGAGGCTTGCCCTTGCTGGGGGAAACCTTTATTTACTCCAGTGTTCTAAAATTATTTTTAAAACCATGTGTGCTTTAAATAAGTTATGGGGGGAAAAAGGAAAGTGCGATTGATGAACAATTCACTCTTTTTTAAGTCATATATTGACAGCATGGATGGTCGCATTAAGAGACAAGAACCTTCAAATAACAGTGATAAATACGTTAATGAAGTTAGAGAAAAAGATGACAAAAATGGATCCAACCCAGAAAATGTCAACAGAGAAGTGGAACCTCTAAAAAAGAACTAATGGGGTATTCTTGATATGAAAAAACACAGTATGTGACTACGCATCATGGCATATGCTTGCCATCCCAACCAATCAGGAGGCTGAGGTAGGAGGATCACAAATTCAGGGCCAAAGGGAGCCTGTGCAATTTAGTGAGACCCTATCTTGAAATAATATTTTTTAATATTTAAAAATTAAATAAAATAAAGAAGGAAAAACACAATATGTGAAATTGAAGCATTTGTTGGATGGACTTAACAGACTAGAAAAACAGAAAGAATTAAAAATGAACTTGAAACAGCAGTAGAGATTGTATAACTGGAAGCATAAAGAAAAAGAAGAGGGACAAAGACCAAAGCAGATCATGAAGGACATTTAGGATAATATCTAATGGTCTAATAGTAGTGTGATTGGAGTTCCAGAAGAAGATAGAGAAAATGGGACATACGAAATATTTGAAGAGACAATGGATAAAAATATCCCCAAATGATAAAAAACATCAAGAAGCTCAGTAAGCCTCCATAAGTAAAAAATACAGTATGGGCGTATCATATTCAAACTACTCAACACAAAAGGTAAAGGGAAAATCAATCTATTAAGAGCAACCAGAGAAAACCGACATGGTATTTAGAAAAACGCCAGTAAGATTAGAAACTGACTTCTCATCAAAATCAGTAGAGTCCACAAGACAAGGGACTGGTTTGTTTAAAAGTATTTAAACAACAGCAAACATTGCCAGCCTAGAGTTCTGTGCCTAGCAAAAATATTTGTAAAAAAATGAAAATAAATTGAAGATATTCAGAAAGAAAGTGACAGGATTTCTGTTTTTGTTTCTTGCCAGTAGACCTACAGTGAAGAAAAAGAAAGAAAGAAAGAAAGAAAGAAAGAAAGAAAGAAAGAAAGAAAGAAAAAACAGAGAAAGAAAATATGCTAAGGAATGAGACAGGAAATGCTAAAAGGAAGTTCTCAAAGCTGAATTTAACCATTGTGGGTACACAGACATGCAAGAAAGAATAAGCACCGGAAAGGATAAGTAAATAAAACTGTCTAAAAGTTCAAAAGAAAATGGGCTATTATAACCAACAGCAATAACTATGGAGGGATGAAATCACGTGAAGAAGCAACATATAGTCATGTAAAGGGTTGAGGGAGAATTATACTGTGTAAGGTAATTCACACTTGGGGAAGTTGTAAAATACTAATTCAGTATGGGTAGTAATGAGTTCTAGTAACCATTAACATATAATGCAGGTTATGGCTAAAAAGACAATGGAAGAAAATATGAAGTATGATGGTGAACACCTGTAATCCCAGTGACTCGGGAGGTGGAGGCAGGAGGGTTGAAAGTTCCAGGCCAGAGGCAACCTGTGTAACTTAGTGAGACCCAATCTCAAGGTAAAAAATTTTAAAAATGGGGCTGGAGTGTGGCTTAGTGGTAAAGCATTTGCAGAGTATAAACAAGGCCCTGAATTCAGCCCTCTCAGTACCACGAAAGAAAGAAAAGGAGGAGGAGGAGGGGAGGGGGGGAAGAGAAAATAAATGTGTACAGAACAAGGAAATACTGCCTAGTTTAAAGTCAGGAAAGGTGTGCATCAGGTATGTATCCTTTCACTGTATCTCTTCAATCTCTTTGATGAGCAAATAATCCAAGAAGCTGGATTTTATGAAGAACATGGAATCATGATTGGAGGAAGACTCATTAACCTGTTATGCAGACGGCATAACTTTGCTTGCTGAAGATGAAGAGGATTTAAAACATTCATTAATGAAGATCAAAGAACACAGCCTTTAGTATGGTTTGTGCCTCAGCATCAAGAAAACAAAAATCCTTACAATAGGGTCAATAGGCAGCTTCATGATAAATGGAGAAATGATTGAAGTTGTCCAAGATTTTGCTTTACTTTGTTCTACAGTCAACACCCATGGAAGAAGCAGTCAAGAATTCAAAAGACTCATTACACTGGGAAAATCTGTGGCAAAAGACTTCTTTAAAGTATTGAAAAGTAATGATGTCACATTGAATACAAACGTGTGCCCGACTCATGCCACGGTATTTTCAGTCGAATCATATTCTTATGAAAATGGGACATGGAATAAGGGAACAGGAGAAGAATTGATGCTTTTGAATTATATTGCTGGAGATGGATATTGAATATACCATGGACTGCCAAAAGAACCAACAGATCCATCCTAGAAGTGCAACCAGAGTGCTCCTTGAAAGCAAGGATGGTTAGACTGTATCTTATGTGCATTTTGGCCATGATGTCAGGGGGACCAATCCCTGGAGAAGGACATCATGTCTGGGAAAGTGGCAGGTCAACGAAAAAAAGGAAAACTCTGAACTAGATGGATTTACACAGTGTCTGTAACAATGAGCTTAAACATAAAAAAGATCATGTATGTGGCACAGTGTTGGGAAGTGTTTCATTCTGTTGTACACAGGGTTGCTATGAGTTAGACCTGACTTGACTGCATCTAACAACAATAATAATGGTGTTTTCTCTACACAAGTTGATGTGTGACACAATCACATTCTGTTTCTCATGTAACATTTCCCTGGTGTTGCTTTATAATAAAAATATATAAACAGCTGATGAAACCTAAATTCAATTTTGTCCGAATATGGTAAGGTATGAAGCTGCAAATTAAGGTTCATCAAACTGCTGTATGAGCCTGAGGATCAGTTACATAATGTGTCAAGAGTGGGGAGGTCAGGATCTGCACTCCACCCTGGGATAAAGGGGAAATATTTGGATTACTAGTTTAATAAGTGAAAACTCTTCCAAGTGTGTTTGTCCCAAAAATGCTGTCTGACTTCTTTGCCTCCCCCCAAAAAAAAAGGAAAGAAAAAGAAAAGAAAAGAAAAAAGAAAAAATAGTTGATCATTGCAATTAAAGGATTTTCTGGGTGGACTGTCTCATATGAAATCAGTGTGCTACTCAGCTGCTCAGGGCCAATATTGTTCCCTCTGTCAATGGCAGAGTTTTATGCAGGTCTCTTCTTTGAGATTTCATCTCACCTTCGCTCAAGTTAGAAACTGTGCACCGTAATTAACATGATCGTTACCAGCCCTAAATATATCCTCCTATTATCATTTCCCACTTATTATCCTTACTTATTTCCCACTTCTTCAAACGTTTTTCAGTTCTTGGACATATCTGCATGTTTGCTTAATTGCTAAGATAAATTATACTATCTGTAGCCAGTGAGGTAGTGTGGGGAAAAAAAATGCCTTAGATGTTTTTGAGTCAGGAAAACAAACAAAGCAATTAATACCACAATATTGATATATATTTAGAAGAACCTCCACCTTTGCTTTATAGGATTTTATATTAACTTTAATATTTATACTTATGATATACTGCATTACAATTGTGTGTGCGTGTGTATGTGTGTGTGTATGGTACTAAGGCGTTGAATACAGGGCTTCACAGATGCTTTGCAAGCCCTCTGTCACTGAGCCACACCCCAACCCATTTTTTATTCTTTTATCTTGAGACAGAGTCTTGCTAAATTCCGAAGGCTGCCTCTGGCCTTGAACTTGTGATCCTCCTGCCTCCGACTCCCTAGTTGCTGGGATTACAGGCATGAGCCACCATGCCCAGCCACATTATGATTTTTAAAAAGACTATTTTTTTTTTACAAGTCAAGCTCTTTTCTTTCTTGTTTGTTTCTTTTTTTTCTTTCTTTCCGTCTTTTTCATACTGAGATTGAACCAAAGATCTTGGGGTTCATGCTGCGCAAGCACTGTGTTGCTGAGCCACACTTCCATCCATGCATATTCATTTTTAAAAGAAATTAGCCTATAAAATCCAGAGCCGCAAAGTTTTATGTAACGTATACTTTTTCTGAAAACCTGGAGGACAGTAGATGCTGTAGTCAAAAGAAATTGATTTCAGTTTTACAAGAAGTAGATGTTTATATTGTTGTTGTTGTTAGGTGCCCTTGAGTTGGTATGTGACTCATAGCGACCCTATGTACAACAGTCAAAACACAGTGCTTCTCTGCTGTTCATATGCTCGGATTCTATAAATTTATTATTGTTTTTTAATAATGTTGTTGTTGTTAAGTGCTGTTGAGTCATGTCCAACTCATAGCAACCCTTATAGGGTTTTCAATGGCTGATTGTTTCGGGATTGCCTTGGGAGTGAGTTGCCACATCCTTCTCCCGTTTTTGTGGTGCTGGGAATCGAACTCGGGACCTCAGAGACTGCGCAGCGGCGCTCTACCAACTGAGCTAAGTTCCAGTCCTTTTAATAATAGTCTGTTGCAAAGGGAGAAAAAGTAAAAACCTTAAAAATAATAAAGGGAGTAATAACTGTCTTTCTTGATGATTTCATATGTATTTCAGCCATGAGGATGAAGTCTATCTTATCCAATAGATAATTCTGTGAAAACCTCTTATCACCAAATTATCAAACAAAGCTGCCTAAAAATTTTGTAGCATACAACTTACTTTTTTAAAAAAATAGCTATAACATATTTTTAAAGTAAATATTTAATATTTTGCTGAAATGCTTTGATCTTTTTGAAAAGAGCAACATTACTCTCAGTTAATGTCAAAAACTAGAAGTAGTTACAATCAGGTACCAGAAAAGGATCAATGACAAAATTCCAGAATTTTCTACCAGAGATGATTTAGAAATCTAGAAGAGTTCCCAGAGGTCTGGAGAATATGAGATAATGGAATTTGGGGGTCTTCTTAATGGAAACATTATTTCCTCCTCTCTTTTTGTACCCTGATGCCTATCAGTGTGATTTAGGCTTGCCACAGGCCATGGATAATTTTGATGACAATTCACTGCTCCTCCGCATATCAATATGTGATGGTCCTAAGTGAGTCCTGATGCCCCCAGTGGCACGTTACTGGGCCATTCCTCTGGCTATCCCTTTTTACACAGGGGTTCCTGTTTTAGGTGAACCAGCTCAGACCACACATTCATAATGAGGTAGTCTCAGACTTTTGGTTCAATTCCACTTGCACCCAAGGGGAAGGTGACAAGTGTAGAGGTGATTCCCTAAAAGAATTTGCAAACCCACACCAAATTTGAAAAGTAACAACAACAACAACAAATATCACATAAGAACAGTGCTTTGGCCAGCTTTCCATCATGGTAACAAAATACCTGAGGCAATCAACTTATAAGGAGGAAGGATTTATTCTGGCTCACAGTTTCAGAGGTTTCCGTTTATGGTTGTTTGGCCTTTTTGCTTACTGTGATTTTGATTACTGTGATGGCACAGTAATCACTGGAACATGTGTGGTGGAGGACAGCTGTTCACTTCATGGCCACCAGGAAGAGACAGGAAAGAGGGCCCTGCTCCCAGTATCCCCTTCAAGGGCACACCCTCTGTGACCTAACTCCAACCAGGCCCCACCTTTTAAAGGTATGACCACCTCCCAATAGCACACCATCAGCTGGGTGCCTTAGGGAACATTTAAGATCCAAACTATAACAAACAAGGACAGAAGATTTTAGTGCATGAAGTAACTCAGCTTTCATGGTTGGAGACCACAGTGATCCAGTGAGTCAAACATTCTGCTCTGAGAAAATGCAATTTTTGTCAATCGTACATCATAAAATCCAAATATTTTGTTTTATTTTTATGTAATTCACCCCAATCTCTTAGGATTGTAACATTTTGTCATCTATCTACCTTGCCGTGCCTCTTGCTTTTTTCTGAATGTTCTTCTGTCCTGAGGCTTTATGTCTGCTAATTCATCCTGGCCAGCCCCAGGAAGAGGTGCCCACGAGGCACATCCATGCTGGGCTCCAGCAGATTCTCTCCTAGAGTAGTGTAGTAGTGTAGTAGAAGTAGTGTGTGACCAAGATGCCTAAGCTGCCCTTCTCAGCAGTTGAACCCACCCTTAGTGGGGACATAGTCCTCCCCACACTGGCCAAGGCTTTCTGTGGCTGGGCCATTGCCCATGTGCCTATCCTAATGCGAGTTTTTCCACTTAAAGGTTTAGATTATTTTCTCTCATTATCTCATAATCTAGGCAGCTAAGTTTGTAAAACATACGTTTTTAAGTTTTAAAAGTATGAGAATTAGACATCACATCAGCCATCCTAAACCCTTTAAAATACAGTTCAGTAACATTAAATACAATATAATGTTGGGCAACTGTCACCACCATCCATCTCCAGAACTCGTTTCATTTGCAAAATGGAAACTAAACCCACTAAACCCTCACTCCCCATTCCCCTTCCCTGAGCTCCTGACAACCACCACTCTGCTTTCTGTCTTTATGAGTTGACTGTTTTCTGTACCTCATATAAATGGAATCATACAGCATCTGCCCTTTTATGACTGGCTTATTTTACTTAGCATAATGTCCTTAAGTTCTATCCATGTTGAAGGATACATCAAAATATCCTTCCATAGCCAGGCATGGTGGCACATGTGTTTAATCCCAGTGACTAAGGAGGCTGAGACAGGAGGATCACACGGTTGAGACCAGAGGCTGCCTGAGAAACTTAGTGAGACCCTTTCTCCAAATAAAAAAATTAAAAATGGGTTGAGGGTGCAGCTACTCCCCCCACCAAAAAAAAATAATAATAATAATCCCCAATCAGCCATTGGAAACCTTATGCGTGAGGGTCGCTATAAGTCGGACTTCACTTGACAGTACCTAACAACAACAATGAAAAAAGAAATTAAAAAAAAAAAAAAAATATATATATATATATATATCCTTCCTTTCTAAGACTTAATACTATTCCTTTATGTGTATATACACCATATTTTGCTTATTCATTTGCCCATTGTTGGATGCTTGGTTTGTTTCACCTATTGGCTCTTGTGAATAATACCTCCATGAACACTGTCTTACAAATAGCTCTTTGAGTCCTGGGTTTCAGTTCTTTGGAGTGTACTTCCAGAAGTGAAATTGCTGGAGCATATGATAATTCTAGTTTGTAAAAATCTCTTACAAGACTACTATACTGTTTTCCATAGAGACTACACTGTTATCCATTTCTGAAAAAAAGTGCATACAAAGGTTCTAATTTTCTTTACATCTTTGCCAACACTTATTACTTTTTGGTTTATTTGTTTATTTGATTTTTAAACCATAATCACCCTAATGGATGTGAGTAGCTAACTTTTGACACCGTTTTGTATCATCATCTTACATACTTCATGGAAACAAGCTTTTACTACACATGTTTTGACTGATTCAGATTAACTTCACATCTTATGTGTGTGAACATTATAAGATATTTTTCATGTTAATTTTTATGTGGCCAGAGTCATTGTGAAGTATAGGGAAAGAAAAGGAAGGGCCTCCCCTGAATGGAGATTATTCCCTGAAATCCCTCTCTGCTGCACTAACTTTTCTCCATTGATTTTAAACTTCAGCTTAATTTTGTGATTTTATAAGATAAAAACACTGATCTCCAGTCACAGATATGATTCTTTCCTCAGAAAATCAATTCCTCGCTGCCGAAGAATTAACAGGATGCTGTCCAGTGAATCACTCCACCCTCCTTCCTTCAGCCGCTCCAGCTCCCAGGCCTCCGTAGACAGCGCGTCCATGGAGGATTTCTGGAGGGAAATAGAAAGTATTAGAGAGAACAGCATGGGCGGTCAGGAGGAGCCCCTGCCCACCTCCGAGGTCAAGCCAGTGGACGGTAAGGACTGGGCCTGAGGTCCTGTGTGTGTGCTTCTTTGTCCTGGTGACAAGCAGAAATCCTCCTACCAGTAAGCAAATGACGCAGTAGAACCTGCTTCCCTTGATTTATATCTCCCAGGCAGGTTCAAGGTGGCTTTTACTCAAGATCACATGACCTGAAGGAAGGCTAGGCTTCAAAAACATCCGTATTGATCCCTTCTTTATCACTACTAAGGGATGCTGCAGCCTGCAGCCTTAGCCGTGTGGCGTCTGATCCTGTCAGATTTCGGAAACTAAGTAGGGTCAGGCCTGGCTAGTACTTGGATGGGAGACCACCTAGGAACACCAGGTGCTGTGGGCTTGGGAGAAGGACCTGGCAACCCACTCCCCAAAATCAATCCACCATTGAAAACCATAGGAATAGCAGAGAAGCACTGACAATAGTGTTATATGTAGCCTGTTGTATGTAAGGTCACTGTGAGTGACGGCACCTAACAACAACAAGGGATGCTGCACATATCTATTGATTCTGTTCATTCTCATCAAGCAAACAGTATTTCAATTTTGGTGCCTTTTACATTTGTATATTTGACTATTAATTGAGGGCTGGGGGAGAATTTACCAGTATAATTTTGGAGTAAAAATAAATTGACTTTGAAGCATTTACTAGTATTAGATTGCCTGGTGTTCCACAAAATAAAATTCATATTAAATATTCTGTTTTTAAGTGAAATTAAATGGAAGATTTAAGATCAAAACAAACACAAAAGAAAGTATAGTTGTTTTTAGTTCACAACGACAGCAAAATTACTTCCTGTTGTTAGGTGCCATCAAGTGGGTATCTGACTCAGCGAAACAACAGGGGAAACACTATTGTCAGTGCTTCTCTGGTATTCATAGGGTTTTCAATGGTAGATTGCTTTTGAGAATGGGTTGCAGGTTCCTTCTCCCTCAAAGTTACTTATCTGGTGTTAAAAGCATTAAGTCATCTCTTCCAAGCCTAGGCAGCACCATTAGCTAGTGATTAACCTCAAAACAGCTACTAGGATAAACTGAAACTTTAAAAATCCTTTGTACCAGCCTGTGATCCCCGTGACTCAAGAGGCTGCAGCAGGAGGGTCATGAGTTAAAAGGACCTGAGAGTGTGGCTCAGTGGCAGAGCACTTGCCTAGAGTGTATGAAGCCCTGGGTCTAACCCCTCAAGTACTGAAAAAGAAAAAAAATCTTATTGTCTGTTCTCTTTTCTACAAGTCTTTCTCAGCACTAAGAAATGATCATTTAGATTTACCACAATAATCGAGACCCTGTCTCAAAATAAAAAATAAAAGAGAGCCTGGGCTGCAGCTCAATGGTAGAGCACTTTCTTAGAATGTGCAAGGCCAAGTTCAGCTTAGTACACTTCCTGTACTGTAGAAGGGAAAATCCCCAGCAGATGTCTCATGAGAAACCATTCAGGAGACCAGTCTCCCACCAGTGAAGCGCACTCTTAATCTTGTCCCTTATTTCCATACACTTTACCTTTCCTGATCCAAAAAGACACATAAAGGAAAACACCTCCTATCCCAGATCACCTTTTTCTTGCTAGCAATCCATATGGAAAACCACGAGTTTGTACTGAGAATCTCCAATTCTAATCCATAGGGTTCCTCCCTCTTCTCTATCCATAACTCCCTCCACTGGTGAGAAACTGGCTCCTTCTCTACCATGTATTTACTCATTTGTTCAAACCTAGAATACATGGAAAAGATTCCAGGTTTGCTAACCTGACCTACTACAAAATGCAAACCTACTAACAAGTATTTAATATTCATTTACAGATACTTGTCCTTGAAGTATTTGCACAGATCGAAAGTATGCAATTAAATGACTTTGACAACTGCATGCACTCTTACAACCTTACGTGGTTTGAGATCCATAACATTTCTTTTTTACTTTATTTTATTTTATTTATAAATGTTAGTGGGGTATAGACTAATAAATCATTAGCTATATCCATCATGCAATTATTAAATCACTTTTGCCTACATAATTATCATCTTACATATTTTATAGAACAGTATAACTAAAGAAGAAAAGAAAAAAGTAGGAATTGTAATTAATATGTAATGAAAATTGTATGCAATCATGGCCTGTAGTCTCACTGATTTTTTTTTCTTCTTGTTTGTTTAATGTATTCATATAGATGCATCCTATAATTTGAGATTTTTGTCTCCTTCTTTACCCATCTACATTGTTTTCCTTCCTGCTTCTCTCTTCCTCACCCTCCACTCCCGTCCACTGATCCTCTCCCCACTCCTTTCTGATCTGCTTATATTTTCCATTCTTACACAGGGATGATTGTTCATTTTGATGTATCTAAATAAGTATATATTTTTTTCTTGCCTTAAGTTAGAGTTAGCCCCCATGAGTGAGAGCTAAATACAGTATTTCTTTTTGACTTTGGGCTAATTCAGTTAAAACCATGTTCCATCCATTTTGCTACAAATGACATAATTTCATTCTCCTGCTTTTAACATTTTATTAATAAGTTTTAATGTACAACTTAGTGGGACTCATGACATTTCCATACATGCATTTCATTGTACCTTGCTCCTGTTAACTTCCCCCTTACCCTCTCATGACCATCCTCTCTTGTCCCCTCCTCCCCACCAGTGCTCTCCTTTCTACTTGCATGTCTTTTTTGTGAGTATATCTATCTATATATGTACATCCTGATTTGCCACAAGGTCAATGTATGTGCTTTTTTTTTTCTTCCTTTAGCCTTTCTTCTTGTCCCCCCCTCCTTTTCTTTAGTCCACTCTTTCCCTACTTAAATCTTGTCTGCTTTCATGATCTGTATGTTCTAATAATGAATATATATTAAAGTCCAACACCTACATGCCTGCAGCTATACCACTGTGGTGTCCGATCCCATCAGATCTCAGAAGCTAAGCAGGGTCGGGCCTGATTAGTAGTTGGATGGGAGACCACCTGGGAATACCAGGAGGTCTGTAGGCTTAGGAGAAGGACCTGGCAGCCCACTCCCAAAGAACAATCAGCCATTTAAAACCCTATGAATAGCAGAGAAACACTAACAATACTGTTTCATCTGTTTTACGTGGGGTTGCTATGAGTCAACATTGACTTGATAGCACTTAACAATAGTAACAACATCATCCACATATGAGAGAAAGTGTGATATTTATCTTTCTGAGTCTGGCTTAATTTGCTTAAAATCATAATTTTTAGTTCCATCCATTTTCCAGCAAATGCCATAATTTTCTCTTTCTTCACGGCTGAATAAAACACCATGGTGTATATATACCACAATTTCCATATCCTCTCATCTGTTCATGGACACTTGGGTTGACTCCATATCTTGCCTGTTGTGAATAATGCTGCTATAAACATGGATGAGCAGGTATCTTTGTAGTATATTGACTTATATTCCTTTGGATATATACCCAGGAGTAGGATATCTGGGCCATATGGCAGTCCTATTTTTAGTTTTATTGAAGTACCTCCATACTGATTTCCATAATGGCTGCACCAACCTGCATTCCCACCAGCACTGTGTTAGGGTTCCTTTCTCCTGGCATCCTTGCCAGCATTTGTTGTTTGTGTCGTTGATGTTGCCCATTCTGACTGGAGTGAGATAGTATCTCAGTGTAGGTATGATTTGCTAATAGCTAAGGATGTTGAACATTTTTCATATGAGTGTTAACTATTTGTATTTCTTCTTTTGAGAAAATTCTGTTCAGTTCTTTGGTCCAGTTTGTTCTTTGGTTCTTTGTTTGATTAGATACTTTGTTTTATGGTGTTTAATTTTTTGAGGTCTTTATATATTCTAGATATCAATCCTCATAGCTGACAATGATTTTTTCCCATTATGCATGTTGTCTCTTCACTCTGAGAATTGTATCCTTTGCTGTGCAAAAGCTTTTTAATTTTGTGCAATCCTATTTGTCAATTCTTGCTATTGTTTCCTGTGCTTTTGGGGTCCTATTCAGAAAGTTCTTGTCTGTGCATACATCTTAAAGTGTTTCCTCTATACTTTCCTCTAGCAGTTTCAAAGTTTCAGGTTTTACAGTAAGGTCTCTGATTCATTTTGAACTGATTTTTGTACAAGGTGAGAGAGAGGGATCTAATTTCAGTCTTCTACATGAGGATATCCAGTTCTCTCAGCACCATTTGTTGAAAAGGGTGTCTTTTCTCTAACTTATAATTTTTGCAACCTTTGTCAAATATCAGGTGGCATGAGTTTATTTCTGGATCCTCTATTCTGTTCCATTGATCTACATGTCTGTTTTTCTGCCAGTACCATATAGTTTTTGTTACTATGGCTTTGTAGTATAATTTGAAATGAAGAATTGTGATCCATCCTGCATTGTTCTTTCTGCTCAGGATCACTTTGGCAATTTGGGGTCTTTTTTGATCCCAAATAAATTTTTGGATTGTTTTATTCATTTATGTGAAGAACAACATTGGGATTTTGATGGAAATTGCATTAAATCTGTATCTTGCTTTCAGTAATATAGCCATTTTCACAATATTAATTCTTCCAATCCATGAGCATGAGAGGTCTTTCCACCTTCTGATGTCTTCTTCACTCTCTTTCTTTAGTGTTTCAAAGTTTTCATTGTAAAGACCTTTCACCTCCTTGGTTAGTTTTATTCCCAGGTATTTTATTTGTTTTGAAGATATTGTAAACGGGATTATTTTCCTAGTTTCTTTCTCTGCCTGGTCATTATTGGTATAAAGAAAAGCTAGTGATTTTTGTATATTAATTTTGTATCCTTCTACTTTGCTAAAAATGCTTATCAGATCTAAGAGTTTTCTGGTGGAGTCTTAAGGTCTTTTAAGTATAGGATCATGTTATTTGCAAATAGGGATACTTTGACTTCTTTGTTTCCTATTTGGATCCCTTTTATTTCTTTCTCTTGCCTTATTGCTGTGGCTAATAATTCAATTAATACATTGAATAGCAGTGGAGACGGGATACCCTTGCCTTCTTCCTGATTTTAGGGGAAATGCTCTCAGGTTTTCCATATTTAGTATGATGATGGTGATGGGTTTTTCATATGTTGTCTTTATTATGTTGAGGTCTGAATCCATAGTCCCCTAGCATCTGATGCTTCCTGATTTTGGAAGCTAAGCAGTGTCGGCCTGGTTAGTCCTTGGATAGGAGATGGCCTGGGAATACCAGGTGCTTCAAGGTAGGGAGAAGAACCTGGCAACCCACTCCCCAAATAATCCAGCATTGAAAACCCTATGAATAACAGAGAAGCACTGACATAGTGCCAGATATGCCACAGTATTAGGGAGTATTTTGTTCTGTTGCACATAGGGTCACTATGATTTGGACCTGACTCCATGGCACCTAACAACATGTTGAGGTATATTCCTTCAATTCCTAGTTTCTTCAAGACTTTTAGGAGAAACCAATGTTGGATTTTGTCAAAACCTTTTCTGCATCTATTGATAGGATCATGTGGTTTCTGTTTCTGAGTCTATTTATATGTTGTGTTATGTTGATTGTCTTGTGTATGTTTAACCAGGCTTGCATCCCTAGAATGAAACCAACTTAATCATAATGTATTATCTCTTCAATATGTTGTTGAAATCGATTTGCCAGTATTTTACTACAGATTTTTTGCATGTAAGTTCATTTGGGATATTGGTCTGCAATTTTCCTTTTCAGATGTATCTTTCTTTGGTTTTTCTATCAGGGTAATATTGTCTTCATAAAAGGATTGTGGTAGTGTTCCTTTTCATTTGTATTTTGTGAAATAATTTGAGGATCATTGGTGATAATTCTTCCTTAAATATTTTATAGAATTTAGCAGTGAATCCATCTGGTCCTGGGCTTTCTTTTTTTATTGGAAGAGTATTACTGCTTCAATCTCACTGCTTGTTATAGGTCTGTTTAAGTTGCTTTTATCTTCTTAATTTTTACAGGTCATATGTCTAGGAATTTATCCATCTCATCTAAGTTTTCCAGTGTTTTGGAAAATAATTTTTCAAAGTATTCCGTGATGATTCTCTGGATTTCAATGGACTCTGTTGTAAAGTTTCCTTTTTCATCTCTAATTTTTTTGATTTAACCCTTGTCTCCCTTTCCTTTGGTTAGTTTTGCTAAGGGTTTGTCAATCTTGTTTATCTTTTCAAAGAACCAGTTTTTCTTTCTTTCGCCAATTCTTTTTATTATTCTTTTAGTCTCCCATTAATTAACTTCTGCTCTGATCTTTACTATTTTTTTCCAACTACTGGTTTGGGGTTTTGTTTGTTCATCTTTTTCTAAGAGCTTGAGGTACATCATTATTTGTTTGAGCTTGCTCTAATTCTTTAATGTAGATACTCAATGCTATAAATTTCCCTCTTAACACTGCCTTTGCTGTATCCCAAAGGTTCTGGTAGGTTGT
>VMDO01025517.1:0-28032 GCA_007922755.1 Pedetes capensis
TGGCTGATTGTATGGTCAATGAATATTTAACTTTTAAGAAGCTTCCTGACTGATCTTATGTTACACATTAATATATGCAATTTTTATGTTTTTATGAACCAGTTAAAAATAAAGTTTATTAAAAAAATTTAAGTGAGAGAATACTTGGTATTTAAAAAAAAAAAAAAAGCTAGATATAGTGGCACATACCTGCAGTCTCAGGTACTTGAGAAGCTGAGACAGGAGGATCGCTTGAGCTCAGGAGCTAAAAGCCAGCTTCAGCAATATACTGAGACCCCATCTTGAAAAACGATAATAAAAACCTGCCAAACAGACTTTTCCAAGTGATTGAACAGTTTTATGTATCTACCAACACTTAGTAGTGTTAGTGTCTTTAATTTTAGACCTTCTCATGTCTGTAGTGATATCTGATTATGGTTTTAATTTGCATTCCTTTAGTAACTAATGGGGAACATCTTTTCACATGCCCATTTGGCATCTGAACATCTTTGTTTATCTGTTCATATTGTTTACCCATTTCTAATTGTGTGGGTATTTTTCCTCCATGTTTTGAAGAGTTCTTTATATATTCTGGATATAAGTCCTCTATCAGATGATGTAATTTGCAGGTTTTTCTCGCCAGTGTGTGGCTTACATTTTACCTTTAACAATGTCTTTGTGAAGCAAAGTTTTTTTGTTTAATTTGAAGTTTTAAATTTTAATGGACTCTAGTATACCAATTTGTTATTTTATGGATTATGCTTTCATTGTTGTGTCTGAGAAATCTTGGCCTGATCCAAACTCATGACTTTTTTCCTTTGTTTTCTTGCAGCAGTTTTATAGTTGGGGATTTTGCATTTAGGTGCCTGATGGTGCCTGATTCATTTTGTATGTGATGTAAGTTACATTTTTTGCATATGGAGCTCTAATTGTCCATTTGTTGACATAGCACCATTTGTTGAAAAGGCTTGTCTATTGGGTTGCCTTTGAATCTGTCAAAAATCAGTTGTATACGTGTGGGCCTAATTCTGGACTCTTATTCTATTGATCTATTTGTCTATATAGCCTGCAACCGTAGCCCTGTGGCATCCGATCCCGTCAGAACTCGGAAGCTAAGCAGGGTCAGGCCTGGTTAGTACCTGGATGGGAGACCGCCTGGGAACACCAGAAGCTGTAGGCTTGGGAGAAGGACCTGGCAACCCCCTCCCCCAAAAAATCAATCTGCCATTGAAAACCCTATGAACAGCAGAGACGCACTGACAATAGTGTTTCCCCTGTTGTACAGAGGGTCGCTATGAGTCGGATACCGACTCGACGGCACCTAACAACAACAACATTTGTCTATATACCAACGTCACACTGTCTGGATTACTGTGGACTGGTAAGTCTTGAAATCAGGGTAAGATCTCAAACTTTTGTTTTTTCTTTTCAAAATTAATTTTGGTATACTGGGTTCTTTGCCCTTCCATATGCATTTTAGAATTACTTTGTCTTTTCTACAAAACGGTTGCTAGTATTTTAATTGGGATTGTAATCAATTTGGAGAGAATTGACATCTTAGTAATATTGAACCTTCTGACCTATGAACAACCTTTTGTGTGTGTGTGTGTGTGTGTGTGTGTGTGATGCTGGGGATCAAACCTGGACCTTCCACATGCTAGACAAGTACTCTACAACTGAGCTACATCCCCAGCCCACAGTGTGTTATGTTTATATTCATTTCTTGTCGTTAGGAGACATTGAGTCAAGTCCGACTCATAGTGATCCCGTGTACAACAGAACAAAACACTACCCAACACTGTGCCGTCCACATGATCTTTTTACGTATGAGCCCATCATTGCAGCCACCGTTTCCTCTCATTTTGAGTCATGCTACATCACCAGATGGAGGTCTCAGGGAATATACTCCATTCTTGTCATTAAGGTTGACTATACTTTGAGGAAACAGCTCTTCCCCAGTCATTCCTTGAATGCCTTCCAGTCTGAGGGGCTCATTTTCTGGCACTATATTTGACAGTGTTTCTCTGTTCTTCATAGGGTTTTCAATGGCTAATTGTTTTGGGAGTGGGCTGGTGGGCCCTTGTCTATAGTCTTAGTGTGGGAGCTCAGCTGAAACCTGCCCCCCATGAGTGGCCCTCCTGGTATCTGAAACACTGGTGGCATGGCTTTCAGCAACATGCAAGCCCCCACAGCACAACAAGCTGACAGACACGTGGGGTCATATTTATTTAGGTCTTTTTAAATTTCAACAGTGTCTTGTAGTTTTCAGTGTACAGATCTTTTCCACTTTTTGTCATGCATATCCTTAAATGTTGTTGTTAGGTGCCTTGAGTCAGGTCTGACTCACAGTGACCCTCATAGGGTTTTCATTAGCTGATTGTTTCGGGATTGCTTTGGGAGTGGGTTGCTACATCCTCCCAACTTTGTGATGCTGGAGATAGAACTCAGGGCCTCCCAGAGTGCAGAGCAGTGCTCTCCCAACTGAGCTGCATCCCAGTCCTTATCATTAAATATTATATATTTTTTGATGCTGATAACAAATTTTGGGTGTTTTATGTTTTTTTTTCCTTTTTCTGTGCAGTACTTGGGGATTGAACCCAAGGCCTCACACATACCTGAGACAAGAGTCTCACTAATTTACGTAGGCTGCCTCTGACCGCAAATCAGCAGTCCCTCTGCCTTTACTTCCGGAGTCACTGAGATTATAGGCATGAGCCACTGACATTTTTTTATCTTTAAAAACTGTTCTTGCTAGGCGTGGTGATGCACATCTGTAATCCCAGTGACTCAGAAGGGAGAGGTGAGAGGATCACAAGTTTGAGGCCAGAGGCAGCCTGCATAATTTAGCAAGACCCTGTCTCAAGATAGAAAGTACAGCTCATTTGTTGAGCGCTTGCACAGTGCACCTGGGGCCCTGAATTCAACCCCTCAGCACCACAAAAAAAGAAAAGTTCTAAGCAGGGTACTATGGTACATACCTAGAGTTGAAGGCCAGCCTGAGCTACGTGATGAGACCCTATCTCAAATAAATAAAACAAAAACAACCCATAACTATCCTAAGCTGAGCACTATGGTGTACGCCTATAATCAGTCCCAGCTTCTTGGGAGGCTGAGACCCTGTCTCAAAACAAAAAAGCAGGGAGAACTAGGGGTGCGGCTCAATGGTGGAGTGCTTACCTAGCATGGTTGAAGCCCAGGGTTCAACCCCTAGTGTTGCAAAAACAAACATGCACACAAAAATGCCTTTGAATTGTGAGACTGTATATAACAAAATTGACCATTTTAACCATTTTTAAGTGTGCAGTTCAGTGGTATTAAATACATTTCTAACATTGTGCGTCCATCACCACTGTCCATCTCCAGAACTCTTTTTGTGTCTTACAGTACTGAAGCTCTGTATCTGTTAAACATTTCATCCCCATTTTCTCCCCTCCCCCTTGCAACTACCATTCTACTTCGTTTACAGGTTTGCCTACTCTGTGTGCCTCTCAGGAGTGGAGTTATACAGTATTTGCTCTTTTTTGATTGGCTTATTTCCTTTATCATCACTTCATCTATGTTGTTGTTGTTGTTGTTGTTGTTGTTGTTGTTGGGTACTGTCGAGTTGGTATCCGAATCATAGCGATCCTCATAGGGTTTTCAATGGCTGACTGTTTCGGGATTGCCTTGGGAGTGGATTGCCAGGTCCTTCTCCCATTTTTGTGGTGCTGGGAATTGAACTTGGGATCTCAGAGACTGCAGCGCAGCGCTCTACCAACTGAGTTAAATCTATGTTGTAGCATGTCAGAATTTTCTTTTTAAAGGCTAAATAATTCCATTGAATAAATATATGACAGTTTGTGTATTCATCTCTTCGTGGACACTTGGGATGCTTCCACATTGTAGCTATTGTCAGTAGTGCTACTACAAGATGATATTGTTTTTATTTTTATTTTGTACTGTTTGAGATAGGGTCTTGCTGTATAGCCTAGGCTGGCGTGGAACTCACTATGTATGTCTGGCTGGCCCTCCCAAGTACTGGGATTGCAGGCATGTGCCATGACATCCAGCTTTTTTTTTTTTTTTTTGGGTGGTACTTGGAGGTTGAGCCCAGGGCCTCACAAATAATTTGCAGATGTTCTACCACTGCAGTGTATCTACAACCCATTTTAAAAAGTTTTTTGAGTCAAGGTCATACTAAGTTATACCTCAAATTGTAGTCCTCCTGCCTCTGCCTCTGGAGTCATTATGGTTATAGGCATGTGCCATGCCTGGCACCCACATTTTGTTTTTTATTTTTATTTTTGTTTGTTTGAGACAGGGTCTCACTGTGTAGCCCAGGCTGGCTTTGAACTTGTGGTCCTCCTCCCTTAGCCCTGTGATTTCTGGGATTACAGGCACATGTAGTTTATTTGCTTGTTTTTGTGGCAAGCGCTCTATCACTGAGTTACATGCTATGTTCTCAGCCTGTTTTTTGTTTTGTTTTGTTTTGAGATAGGGTCTTGCTACACTGGCTGGCCTTGAACTCACTCTGTAGCGAAGGCTGGCCTTGAACTTGTGATCCTCTTGCTTACAAAGTACTGGAAATGGCCCTCATCTGGCCCTTACTCCCCCCCACCCCCCAGTACTGGGGATTGAACCCAGGGCCTCGAACTTGCATGCTTTGCAAGTGCTATAAAGTATGCTATAAAGTATGCTGTACCACTGAGCCCACCCCAGCCCGTTTTTTGTTTGTTTGTTTGTTTTTGAGACAGGATTCACTAAATTATGTAGACTGCCTCTGGTCTCCAACTTGCGAATCTCCTGCCTCTAACTCCAGAGTTGCTGAAATTATAGGCATCTGCCACTACGCCCAGCTTCCTTACATTGTTTTTTAAATCTCAGTTTCCATTTGTTCCTAACACATATAAATACTGTAAAGTTTTGTATATGGAGCTTGAATTCTGCAGCCTTTCATGTCTTATCAGTTCCAGTAGTTTTTTTGTAGCCTCCAATGGATTTTGTACATAGACTGTCATGCCATCTGCTAAAAAAGACAATTTATTCTTCCGTTCTGATCTTTATGCCTGTTATTTCTTTTTCTTGCCTAGACAGGGTCTCTTTAAGTAACACAGACTACCTCTGCCCTCAAACATGCAGTCCTTCTTCCTCAGCCTCCTGAGTTGCTGGGATTATGGGCATTCACCACAGCACTTGACCATAGTATACATCTTTAGCTTACTGTAGTCTCCTTTCAAGTGATAGTAATATAAGGACCTTAAAATAGTATGTTTTCATATTCCCTTTCTTTTTATGCTACTATCAAAAATATGTATAAACTGTACTAAATTGGTATTACTTTTGTTTAAACAATTTACTTTTTAAACTGATTTGAATACTATGGAAAACTCCCATTTATTCATAGTTATATTTTCCATTATTCATTTCTTTGCATGGATTCATATTTCTATGTATTCTTTTCTTTTGTGCAGATTTTCCTGTAACATTTATTGTAGTATGATCTACTGATAATAAATTATTTCAGTTTCTGTATGTCTAAAAAGGTTATTTTGCCCTTATTGTTTATTTATTTATTTTTTTGATACAGGGTGTCTCTGTATACCTAGGCTGGCCTCAGTCATGCTATGTAGCCTGTTGTCTTTATTTTTGAGAGTTATTCATCTTGGAATAGAATTCACAGTTGGTTTCTTTCAGTACTTCATGTTGTGCCATTGTCTTCTCATCTCGTTTCTGCAAGAAATCTGTTGTCATCCTTATTTTTGTTCCTCTTTATATTTTCTCCCCATCTCTTGCTACTTGAATTTTTTTTCTCTTTATTATTGATTTTGAGCAGTTTGATTATATGATACAGTTTTCATCATGTTTCTTATGTTGAGGTTCATTGAGCTTCTTGGATCTTTGAGCTTATAAGTTTTCTTTTTTTTTAAATCAAATTTGGAAATTTTTCAGCTATTATTTCTTCATATATTTCTTCTGTTCCAACCATCAGCTCTTTTCTCAGGAACTTCATATATTAAGCTCCTTGAAGTTGTCACCGTGCTCCATGATACTTTTCATTTTTTAATTCCTTGTTTCTTCTCCATGTTTTGTTTGGGATAGTTTCTATTACAGTACCAAGCTACACCCTCAGTCCATGTCTGCTAATTCTCACATCTTGTCAATTCTGGGTTGGTTTTGACTGATTACTTCATCTCCTTGTTATGAGTCAGTTTCCTGCTTTTTTGCAAGCCTGGTAATTTTTGATTGGATGCCAGATGATGTGAATTTTACCTTGTTGGTTGTTGGATATTTTCGAATTCCTTTAAATATTTTTGAACTTTGTTTTGGAATGCAGTTAAGCGTCTTGGAAACAATTTGATGCTTTTGAGTCTTGTTTTTAAGATTTGTTTGGTTGGTTCAGAGCTATACTCAGTCTAGGGCTCATAATACCCCAATGGCCAAGGCAAGACCCTTCTGTATATTCTACCTAACGCCTACTTTTTCCAGTCTAGCTGATGAGAACAAACACTTTTCCTATCCCATTAAGTGCCAAGCACTGTTACTTCTAATTCTTTTGGGTGATTCTTTTCTCTGGCCTTGGTTTCTTCACATTTATGTCTTTTCTAGGAACCTCTCGCCTCTCCTTAAACTCCCTCAGAATCCATGAATTCATTCAGCACTAGTGAATGATACAATATTCATTTAATAAGTCTGAAATAATGGGATATGAGACTTCAGCTCTGCCCTCCATGGGCCCAGATCCTCCAGTTAAGCAATTTCATGTATAGTTGTCTATGGATCAAGTCCTGGCTTTATCTTTTACTCTTGGATGACCGTGGTCATTTTAGAAGCCTCAGTTTCCTCATTTGTAAAATGGAGGGGGCTTAATCTAGGGTAGTAAGTAAGGATGGTTTTAAATCAATCAGTGAAGATGAAGTTTTAGTCAAGAGCTTGTACATGTGTCATCTTAAAGACCCTGACTACGATTTGTGTTCCTTCAGATTTCTCCAGAATGCCTAACACAGGAGGAACACATGGTAGGTCCATGGGAGTGACTGCAGAGGAGGGAGGGGCAGGAAATTTGGCTTTGTCCCTCCCTTTAGCAGCCGGGCCTCTGGGGGACCCCAGCTGAGGACCCTAGATGGATATGGCAACACTGGTTTCTTCCTGTTTCTGTCTCTCTTCCACATGCTGTGTGTCCTAATGAGGTGAGTTCCCCTCTCTGGGTCCCTGTATTTCACAGTTCCTGACCTAGGCAGGGCTACTCCTCCATGGCCAAAATACCACCAGCACTATGAACATTTGCCCCACCCTCAATCCATTCCTGATGAAAGCATTTTTAATGCCGTGGACCAGGCAAACCCGTTTTCCTTTCAGCCTCAGTTTCTTCGTTGGGTAAGGGGGCAGGCAGGATGCAGTGGGATTTAACGTGTATAATCTTAAAGTTCCTGGCATTCTTCTCACTCCAGACTCTTCTGGGCTCTCCAGCCTGCACTGGTTCTAATGTCCCCAGCTGTGGGGCTTTGGTGTAGACATGGTCGGAGGAGGATGAGCAATGCATGTTACAGAGTAAATGTTCTACTGTTCATGGCTCTAGTGTCTCCTCACCACTGTTCCTTTCCCCACCTCACTGCCAGGGCTGGACAATAGGCCTCTTTAGCTCTGGGCTCTGGTGGAGGGATTGGGGGTGGGGCGAGGCCTGAGCTGGCAGTGGGCGGGGTGACCAGCTGGACAGCCTTTGCCCAGCCCTGGAAGAGCTCTGGCGGTGGCTGGCTGTTGGGAGCTGGACTGTATCCTTCTTCCCACCTGCCATCTTCCCTTTCCTGAAGTCACTGCTGGGCCCTGGTGCCGTGACAGTGCCTTGGCAGGACTGTGCGTGAGAGGCAGTCCTCTGCAAGTCGGCATCCCAGCCTGGCACTGGTTGTGCATGGTGTGCCTGGGCATGAGACCCAGAAGGCTGCAGGAATTTGTCCTCTGTCACACACTGGATTTTGGGGGAAGGGTGTTCCAGGAGTGTGTTAGGGCTCTCAGTGTCCTGTCTCAGATGGCAAGGTTGGCATCCCACTCTTCAGCTGGCAGAGCATGGGCAGCTTCATAATCTCTTCAAGACCAACTTGGTATGGGTGGAGATTTTAGTGAGGCTGTTCCCTGTTCAGTCAGGTCCTTTCCCTTTCTCTCTCAAAGCTGTGTTTCCTCCTCCACTGAAGTTGGAGGAGAGGTGGTGTAGAAGGCCTGTGTCTGGTGTGTTTGCCCCTGCTTATGTACCCATACCACCTTGGTACTCCCCTGCCCATCGCCTCCCACTCAGTGAGGCCAGGAAGCCTGATAGACCTAGGCTTCCATCCTAGCAAGCCAAATGGCAACCTGTGCCCAGCTCTCCCCTGCAGTCTGATGAGAACACTCCTTCCTTTGTGCAGAAGGGCTCCGGCTTCTCCCTCTGCCTGCAGGACTGGCTATGTTGTCCTTGGGTTGAAACGGCTTTGTGTAGCAAAGCAGCTTACTGGGTCTGGGATAGGAGTGCTGTAATGAGATTGGCAGCTGTTTTCACATAAAGGTGCTGGCTCCTCTGGATTAGAAATAATTGGGTGGGGCAAAGCTGGAGCAGGGGGATGGCAATCAGGCTTGTTCCTAGTATCCACTGGGCAGTCAGGTGACAACTCACAGGAAGAGGCAGGCCACCTTTCCGCCATCTGTCACAAAGGCTGAATGAAGTCCTTTTCAGCAGACTCTTGATCAGGTCCTTTGCCAGGTTCTTGTTACTGTACAATGTATAAACTACAATAGAGGTATGTGCACATGGCTCACTCCGTAGAAGGAATTATGTACTAATACCGAAGGTTACAGGATTGGTCACCGTCTAAGGATTGGAACATGATGGATAATTTCAAAAATACTTTTGGTTTTCCACATGTACTATTATGTGGTTTATAAGCTTGTTTATAAGCTTTCCTTTAACAAAACAACATGGGGATACAAAAACTATTTGGGAATAGGAAATGGGAATTTAGAGAAGAGGTGGCATTTGATTGGGATCTTGAAGAGTGTATAGGAGTTTGTCCTGTAGGCAAAGAGATTGTCACTGACAAAGAATAGCTCAGAGACATTAAAGAACAGGGTGTATCTAGGGAAGGCCAAGCATTTGACCTGGTAGGGACATAGAGACATTTGAAAGGAATGGTAAGAGGTGGAGGATGAGGAAGTGGGCAAGGAGTGGATCCTGAAAGGCCTTGTGTGACGGCAGGACATTTAACTCAAGAGTTACTGAAGGGTGCAATCCATGGATAGACCTCAGGTCTATGTTCAGATGACAGTAGTAACAATTGGCAACCCTGTGCCAGGTGCTGTGGGGAATGTGCTAGTCATCTGTCTCATTGACTTTAGCCATGTGGTGTGGAGGGACAAAGGGGCACGTGAAGACCAGAGGGGTGTACATGTAGGGTGACTCCCCATACCCCAGAGATAGTTTGGATCTTGGGGATGTCATAGGAGTATGGTGTTAGGAGAAGGGATTTTTGGGGAGATGAGGCCGGGGGAGAGGAGGAGCAAATTTGGATCAGACCTTTCATCCAGCCAGGGTAAGAAGGGGTAGGCCTGGCATTTTCAGCGCTGCTTTCTCCACAGCATGCCGACTTTGGACTCTTGCAGCTGCTCCCAGTAGGTTCTGCCACTGCTGTGCTGCAAAGCCAAGGAGCTCTACCTAGAATGGAGTCAGGTGGGCTGGACCCCCTGCCTGGCATAGTCCCCCTCCTCTCCTAGCATGCTTCATGGTGGGGAAGCAGCTGTGTGAGAGGTGAGCCTGATGGGAACTCACCCAGTGCCCTCCTGAGGTCTCTGTCCTCAGCATTGAGGCTGAGTGGGCAGGATTTATATCATTGTCTCCTCTTCCTCTGCCCCAACCCAGGGAGGGGGAGGGGACCCTGAGCTCAGCAGTACAGACCTGGTAGGAAGGAGTCAGTGGATGCTTCAGATGCCATCAGAATGAGAGGGTGTGTGTGGTACCTTGGGGCCAGCGGCTGGAGGGAGAGGAGGAGCTTCTGCAGTGGGACTCCTTGCCCAGGCTGCCTATGGCCTCACCCCACGGCTGGGGGAGACACCCCTGCGTGGGCACGTGTGCAGCGACTCCTTCAGCAGTTTTGGATTCTAGTCACTCTGAAGTCACGGGAGCCAGCCCCAGGACGCTGTCCTGTTCTGCACTCCCAGGCGAATGCACGCTCGTGGTGTCTTGAGGAGGGGGCGAGGTCAGGGCCCCTGAGATACCAGGCGGGGGTGGGGCTGGGGTGGGCCAGTGGGCAGAGGCTTTGGTCTCCCTCCGTCGCGAAGGGTGTGGCTTCCCTGGCTGTGTGAGAAGTGGATTACCAAGGCTTCTGGGAGGAGTGGCGCGGGATTGGCAGGTGGGCTCCTGGCATTCTTCCAGCAGTGAAAGCTGGGACAGGTGGAGGTGGGGGTTTCAGGCCCCGTGATTCCTAGTAGGAGGGATCTCAGGTCCAATCGGGACAGGGGCTTCTCTTCTGCGGTGGCTCCTTAGATGGACCCCCTTAGTGTGGAATACGGAGGTATTTGGACACCCGAGGACCTAATTGGTGGCCCTAGAGCTCGAGTCTTCGGGGTGGCTGGGGCTGAGAGGAGCAGTGGGGCTGAGAGGAGCAGTGGCACTGTGCTCCGTGAGGGTGGAGCCTCTGCCTTGGCTCTCAGAGGGTCGCTTGCTGGCTGTTGGGAGCCGGGCTACCGAGAGGCTAATGGAGACTGGGGATGAGGTTGGGGGAGGGGACAGCCGCAGGCTCCACATGAGCAGAGGCTGCGACAACCTGGCTGTCAGCTGGTGGTGGACCTGAGGTTGAGGCGCGTCGGCAGCCCAGCCCTCCTGGAGGATGCTTGAGGCCCGGCCCTCCTGGACGCAGGGCAGTGACGCTGCCCCTACCGCTAGACAGGCTGGGGCTGCGGGCGGGCACCGCTGCATCCGTGCCAGAACGCTGAGACTTTGCGCTCCATGGGGGAGAGATCTGCATATCAGCGCCTGGCTAGGGGTGAGGAGGTTCAGCAGGTATGGGGACAGCTAGGGTACTGGGCTCAGGTCTCATCATTTGGCCGTGAGCTGGGGCCTGCCTTGCCCTCTGCAGCAGACCCCTGCTCCTGAGCCCTGGGGTAGATCCAGGGGGCTGGGAGGTTGGGTGAAGAGTGATTGCGGGGGTGTGGGGAGTGGCGCGGCCAGATATGTCCAGTGGTGGTGAATTATTGTTGCTGGCATTGGTCCTATTGTGTGCGTAGGTCTCCTTGGACTCAAATGAGCTGCCCTTTGGGCTTCCTCAGTGCCCGCCAGGAGCCAAGGAAATGCTACTAAGATTTGGGTTCAGTCTTTTATGAGAACTGAGTCTGTGTGTCTTGACTATTCCCCTTTACTGGCGTATTAAGTATCCATCTCAAGCCAGGTGTCCCTTTTTGCATTGGGAAATATGTTCATCATAATTATAGTGCCGCTTCCCTTCCCCTTGGAGATCAAGCACTTTCTTTCCAAGCCGGCAGAGGGCAGTAACTGACAGGAGAAAGAGATTGTGCTGGGAAGTTGTGAGGTGCTGGGAAGTTGTGAGTCTGAATGTCAGGGCTTTTCTCTAGGGCTATGAGAAAGGGGTCCAGGAATGGGCCTCTTTCTGATCCCTCAATATACATTGCTTCTCTTCACAGATTCCCACAGCTGTTTTTGTGGGCAGGCTGCTAGGGCTTGTTCTTCCTAGACACCTGAGGGATGGGTCAAACATGGGGTTCTGGCAGATTTGGGGCACATCTTTCTGGGGTGGCTGTTCTAATTAGCCTCATCTTGCAGTAGAGAGGATACAATTTAATCAGCTATTCTAAGCCCAGATTCTCTGGGTCTGTTTTGGGTTGTTACCGATGGAGGGAGGAGAGAGAGGGTAGGTTGTAGGCTTCTTCAGTCTGAGGGTGTTGTCGGCCAAGGGTGAGGGAAAGGCCGTGTCCATGTAGCTTTAGCCTGACCTTGTCTTATCCATTAGCTCTGACCTCATCTCTTAGGTTGATTATTCACTTGGAGTGAAGGGAGGCTGTACCTGGCTGTCTGCAGAAGCTTTGTGTGATAGATGATGAAAATGGGGAAGAAAGACTTATTGCTGAGGGTGCTGCACCCCAGTGAGAATAGGACATGATTGTCCCTTCAGGCAGTGAGGTCAAGCACTAGGAGACACTTTGGAAAGACAGCCCAGGAGGCTGACTCCCCAAAACATTCAACCCCAGCTGCCTATCCCACCAGCCAGCTGAGGCTCCCTGAGCTGGCAGCCAGCTGGACAGGGACAAGAGAGCAGTGTGCAAGAAACAGGGGCTCCTTAGGCACAGCTAGAAGGGTGGGGGGCAGGAGAGGACTTCCTGCAGCTGTCAGGTGTGTCTGTGGTATAGTGAGGGGGGTGTAAGAGCAGCTGGTGCCCTTTGAGGAGCAGCAGAGGGACCATTTGTCAGCTCTAGGAACGTGGGGGGCCCCTGGGGGCTTGATGGAGCATCTCCAGTCCCCTTAAGCTGAGGCTGTTGTCTGTGAGTGGCCAGCTATACAAAGAGATATCCTGCATCCCGAGATCCTGCAGCTTAGGGGTGGAGACATCCCAGCAGAGGTCCTGGAGCATATTTATTTGTTTTGAGGGGTTTTTCAACTTTTGCAGCTAATCTGGGGAGGAGATATCCTGGATATTGTGGGTAATACACAAGGCAATCCCAGAGGAAGGGGGAGAGATCCTCACCCCACCCTACCCCTGCTCTTGGCTGGATTGCCCCACTCTGGCAGGCCGCTGGCCTCCTATTTCCGTCGGGCACCAGGGTAACAGGGCCACATTAGGGTCTGAGCCAGGAGACGCCCAGCCAAAGCTGGGACTTAGGGTGGGGGAGGGTCTCTAAAGGATCTCTCTGCATGGTCCAGGAAAGACTGTCTGGGGTCCAAGCCCCTAATTCAGGATGTAGTTTAGCCCCCATAGCTCTAGACAAGCCCATGTGGTGGTCTGCAGCCCCTTTTTATACTTGCTGTTTGATTCACAGCCCCCACCCTGACATCCCAGGCGTTGTCTGCAACTGTGAGGGCTGGATGGAGAGCCAGAGACAGGGGGCCTTGTTTATGGGGAGGCAGGGGGGCCAGCGCGGGTGGCTGGGAGGAAGAGTCCCCCCCATTCCTGTCCTCCTCTTGGCAGTGATTCAGAAAGGTCCTTTTTCAGCCTGTGTCAGAGCTGCTCAGCTGGGGGGGGGGGAGGGAAGAGGGGAGGGCGGGCAGGCGAGCAGTCGAGCAGTCGGGTGGGGGAGCCAGGGAGTAGGACTAGAGCTGTGACCACTGTACTGGAGAGAAGACAGAGAAACAGGACAGAGGACCCAGGCTGCAGCCAGCTGTGGAGACCCAGCAGAGCAAAGGGGACCACCCCATTCTTCTGCCTCCTTTCCCACCGCAGCGTGGGATTTGGGGAACTCCTGGGACAGACCCCTGGCCAACCAACTTCCTTTCTGGGCAGAGCATAAAACTTGGGAGCTGAGGCCTTGCTTGCCCACTTTGTAGGCCACGGTCCCAGTGACGTGCTCAGGGGGTTTGGTTCCATAGAGATGCCAGCACCACGTCGGTTCCCTGGCCTAGAGCTCTCCTTCCCTCTCCTGGCTAGACTGCGGCGACGGCTGTACACAGTGAGTGGGGGGCTGGGGGCAGGGGTTGGACCAGCCGGGCACTGGGTCAGTTCCTCCGTGCCAGCACTTCACTGAGGGGCAGAAAGCAGGAATGGGGGTGGCTGAGGGACACCTCCCTTAAGGGCTTGACTGGAGGGTCTGGGCTGGGTGGCCTTTCCTTTCTGGCTGCTACATTCATTCTTATCTGTGCATGTTAGAAGCGTATGCAAAAGCCAGGTCAAGTGTGTGCTTAACACACCAGCCACATTGGTGCATGTGCCAGGCACAGGTGTGCCAACTCCACGTTGTGCTCAGGGCCGGCACGTGCAGAACTGGAGACCATCTGAGTTGGGGGAAGCTGCAGCAGGGCTCTGTGCTTCATGGACAAAGGAACTCAAGATGGGGTGAGGGGAGCTGGGGAGGGGAAAGGAAGGGAGGTGACCTGCCCACAGTCACCTTCAGCTTAGCCATAGAAACTAGACTAAGACCCTTATTCCTTTCTCCTCACCAGGATCCCAGTGTTCTTTCATTTCTTAAAAAAATCATTTATTTGTATTTTGGTTCTTTGAAACAGCCTCGCTGGCCTGAAACTCACTATGTAGCCCAGGTTGGCCTTGAACTTGTAGCAGTCTTCCAGCCTTTGGGATTACAGGCCGGTGTCATCACACCTAGCTGGATCCTGGTGTTCTTTCCAGTCTTCCCACACTCTCCTTACACAGCAGCCCTGTTCCTTGGTTGGGAATAGGGAGGGGAATGTCCAGCTGAGCAGAGAGGTTCGTTAGCTGGTGGTTTGGGGAAAGGGAACAGGTCAGGCTGTGCTTTTTTTAGTGGAGGGACCTTTGGGTTTCCCCCAACCCTAAGTGCTCAGGGAATGGCTTTGAGCTGTTTTTGGAAACCAGAGGAAGGTAGGAGTGGGGACCCTGGAGCCCTGGGACTCATGGGGAGAACAGCTACAGACTGCTTGCCCTGCTAGGAGCCTCCATCCTGAAGCCAAGTAGTGTAGCCAGTAGGAACACTTTGTTCCAGGCACAAGGCTGTTGTTAGGTGCTGTTGGGTTGTGTCCGACTCATGGCGACCCTTACAGGGTTTTCAGTGGCTGATTGGGGATTGCTTCAGGAGTATATTGCCATGGCCTTCCACTTTTGGGGTGCCTGGGGAATCGAACCCGGGTCCTCATTGCAAAGTGGCACTCTTATCAACTGAGCTAAACCCCAGCACAGGGACAAGGCAGCCTTGGGGAAATACGGCCTGGTTAGATGGTGGGGAGGAACTGGCCAGGCAAGTGATTTTCACAGTGCACGTTTGGGCTGTATTCTGGAAAGTATTGGTGTCCTGTTTGCTTAAACCCCATACTCTTTGTATGCTTTTGTTGAGGATAAATTAGTCTAGCTAAATATTTAGATCTGGTGTCTAGTAACTATAGTTTTGAAATATTAGATGTTATTTTTTATTGTTACTGCTCACAAATAAAACTAATAGAAATGTAACATATTAACTGTGTATAGAGTTAAATAATCAACTTAGAGCCCACTAGAATATATTGGAGAACTGAAAGTTTGTAATATTGTATATATTGCAATGTTAGTATGCTGGAAGTCTGTTTTTCTGTTTTAGTGAGATACAAAAATTTCAGATATAATTGCCATGAAGGCACCATCTGTACATTCCAGCTGAGGTTTTGAAATGAGAGGGTGGTTACCTTCACTGATATTTTCCCAAATTTTTGCTATGTTCTGAATAAAACAAAGTCCAGTTTCAATTCAGTTCATATTAAAACTGCAAAGTATTTTCTTATTCTTACGTAAAATGGAATTCAAGTGTAGGTTTAGATGATTATAAACCAGTTTTGTTTGTTTGTTTTTTGTTTTTTGCGGTCCTGGGGCTTGAACCCAGGGCCTCGTGCTTGCATGTTTTGCAAGTTCTGTACCACTGAGTTGCACCCCAGCCTTTTTTTTTTCCCCCCACTCTTTTGAGACAGGGTCTCGCTAAGTTATTCAGACTGCTTCTGGTCTCAAACTTGCGATCCTCCTGCCTCCACCTCCCCAGCCACTAGGATTAAAGGCGTGTGCCACCGCGCCTGGCACCATAAACCAGTTTTTCACCTGCATGATTTAGGTTATATGGGATTTAGGACAGTATTTGAGATCCTGGGTATTGCAGGATAACCCATGTTCTTGTCCCCCAGCCACCCACTAAATGTCACTAGTGACTCCCCAAACATAGCAACCAAAAATGTCCTTTAGAGGGATATGCAACTCTTATGGGAGGCATCCAAATAAAGGGTTACAGCTTAAAGTTTGGAAACTACCCGGCTGGCCCAGCTGCCTGGCGCAGTCTCCTGGGCGGAAGAAACAGGGTTTGAACTGAGGGCTTCTCATCCCCATTTGTTACTCTTTGTATTGCCCTGAGCTGCCTGGGAAAATCTGAGTTCCTAGCACTGTTGGCAGGACTACTGGGAACTGGCGGGGAGGAGGCTGATCTGGGCTTGGACTGTGAGCACCTGGTCCTCTTAGTCCATCTTACTGTGTTGACAGTGGAGGGTGAGGCCACTTCTAGGCTGTGGAAGGGGTTGCTTGGCACCTAGCTGGACAGCTCGCCTTTCCCTCCATCTGTCTTCCTCTCTGGGAATGGAGGGAGGAGGGTTGGGGTCTACCCTGTGCAAACCCTCAGCTGTTGAGATGTCTTACTTAAATAAGGGATGGTTTTGTTATCTGGTGGGTCAGGTTGTTTAGCCTTTTTTTTTTTTTTTTTTCCCCAGAGTTGAGGGGTTGTCAACCCAGGTTTTCATGCATGCTTTGCAAGCATTCTACCACTGAGCTGCACCTCTACCCCATTATTGATTGACTGAGACAGGGCCTCAAACCTGCAGTCCTCTTGCCTCTGCCTTCCAGGTCTCTGGGATTACAGACATGTGTTACCATTCCCAGCTTAGGTTGCTTAGCTTTGAAGGTGAAACTGAGTGCTTTGTCTGGACCTAGCACTGTGTAGGCCAGAGATCACTGATACCCATTGGCTGTTTGTAGCCTGTAGATGTGTTTTGTGTTGCCAGCACAGTGTGAGAGGGTGGGCATGTGTTTCTTTTCTTCCTTTTTTTTTTTTTTTTTTTTTTTTTTTTTTTTTTTTTTTTTTTTTTTTTTTTTTTTTTTTTTTTTTTTTTTTTTTTTGCAGTACTAGGGTGTTGAAACCAGGGCCTCACACATGCTAGGCAAGTGCTCCACCACTGGGCTGCACGCCTAACCCCTATTTTCATTTTTTTATTTTGAGACAGGGTCTTGCTAAGTTATACAGGCTGCCTCTGGCTTCAGACTTGAAGTCCTGCTGCCTCTGTCTCTCAAGTTGCTGAGATTACAGGCACCAGCCACTGTGCCGGCTGTATGTGTGTATTTCAAACTTGAACTGGTTGATATCATTTAGAAGTCAGGAGAAGGATACAATGTTAAGTGAAAATGAGAAGCAGAGCAGTATGGGTAATGTGTGAACATTTGTGTGGGGGTGAAAAACAGTGTTAAAGAGCATGTAAAAGACATTATTGACAGCTGGCTTTGAGATGGGGGAGCTAAGTGGTACAGTAGAGGAGGAAATAACACTCCTGTATACCTTTTGAATATTTTACCATGTGCTTATACTACCTTGCTAAAAAACATTAATGGCAAACTTTTACATGAATTCAGATGTCTGGCATTGAAAAAATGGCAAGATTTGACAACAGTGGACTATAGTGTCTTGTGACAACCATTGACAGGAGCTGAGACTGGGGTGACTGAATGCTCACTTAGGTCTTTACTCCTTCCTCTTGTCTTACATTGTGGCCCTTTGGGCACCTGGGTGGTGGCTCAGGGAGTAGTCTTTGGATAGATAAGAGATATTCTGATGATGTCAGGCACAGGGACAAACTTCACTAAGGTCTTTCTGTGAGGTCTGTTTGACCTGAGGAGTCTGTGGATGGGTCTTAGGATATTGCAATGCCCCCAAATTTTCAATAAAAATTTTAGGAGTAAGAGCATGTGTATTTTCTTGGAGAGATAATTTATAGCTTTCAATCAGATTTTCAAAGGGCCCATGACCCCTGGAGACTTGAAGAGTAGTAGGTGAGGGCAGGGTGCCATGGTGTACACCTGTAATCCCGGCTACTTCGGAGGCTGAGATAGGAGGATTGCAAGTTCAAGGCCAGAGGCAGCCTGTGCAACTTAGCGAGATACTATCTCAAAATAAAAAATTAAAAAGGAGCTAAGGATGCAGCTCAGTGATAGAGCACTTGCCCAGTATGTGCAAGAACCTGGATTCAACCTCCCAGTACTGGGGGAGTGGGGAGGAAGCACAGGTAATGAACTGGAGCACAGAGGTTGATCTTAGGATACTCAACCATAGGTCACAGATTTGGGGAGTAAGACTCTGACTCCTGACTGTTCTGGGGCCAAGGCTGTGTTTCATCTGTCCTAATTCTACCCTTGTTGCTGACAGGAGTGGGGAGAAGTGGGTATAGCTGTTTGGGTGAGGAAGAAGGTGTATAGAGTCCTTTCAGGCAACTGTAAAGTAGGATGTGGCTGAGCCTGGGACACTGAGGGGATGGGTCCACCTCCCTGCATCCCTTGGTCCTTGAGCCATTCTTTCTTCTTCACAGAGGCTGGGGAGCAGCAGCATGCAGCCAGAGGAGGGCACAGGCTGGCTGCTGGAGCTACTCTCTGAGGTGCAGCTACAGCAGTACTTTCTGCGGCTCCGTGATGACCTCAATGTTACGCGCCTATCCCACTTTGAGTATGTCAAGAACGAGGACCTGGAAAAGATTGGCATGGGCCGGCCTGGTAGGTGGGACATTGGCTCTGCTTGTCTTTCCTCTCTGACCATTTACCTCCTCTGTCCTCAGGATGGCCCAGCACATGGAAGAATCCCTTCCCCATGATTCCATGGGTGGCAGCTGAGAACTTTGCCTGCCTATCCCAGAGCCCCTGAGATGGGGCTGGAGGGATTTCAGCAGGTGCTGCTTCAGGGTGCACTGGGAACAATTTATAGTTGTAAAGATGAATCAGAATTTGAGGAGAATGGAGTCTTATTAAAGCTCTGGCTATTCAGGAATAACTACATACCCCTTTTTTTGTTTGATCAGACATTCATAGAATATAGTTCCTCTGTCTCCTACTTTATAGGTGTAGAACTAAGTCTGTTCTGCTCACTATTCTGAACACCAGTGGGGTCACTGTCCAGATGTGTATTGTTGTTAGGTGCCGTTGAGTCAGTGTCTGACTCATAGAGACCCTATGTACAACAGATGGAACACTATTATCATTCTTCTCTGCTATTTATAGGGTTTTCAATGGCTGATTGTTTTTTGGGAGTGGCTTGCTGGGTCCTTCTCCCAAGCCATCAGCCCTGGTATTCCTAGGCCGTCTCCTTTCCAAGTACTAACCAGGCCCGATCCTGCTTAGCTTCTGAGATCCGAGGGGATTGGATGCCACAGAGGTATAGCTGGCTACAGGCAGATGTGTATAGGGAGAAGAAAAGATTCAAAACTCTCAGGTGGTTACCTAATACAACACTCTTTCTCATTTGAACTCATTTCTCTATCGAAAAAGTCATGGTTACCACCTAGAAATCATGGTGTTCTTTGTAGAACATTAGAAATATAGCAGTGTGTTCAATTTAAAATAATGAAATGTGTATCATATTACAATTTAGACATCAATTTCTGCTACTTTGGTCCTGGATACTTGATGTCTAGTGCTAGTAGTATAAGAAAGTTTTATAGAGAAAATAAAACTTCAAAACTGAGAAAATTCTATCGATTACCTTGATTTTTCTGGGAAATTGAGAAGTAGTTGACCTCTATTGTTTGATTTTGGTGGTTAAACACCTCTATCCAGTTTGACAACCGCTGCCTGAAAGTGGAATGTTGTGACTGTCTGGTTGAAATGTATTCTTGGTTGAGACTGATTTAGTTTGTGTCATTGTGCTGGGCAGTATCTCATGGTGAGTCTATTCTAGGGGGACCAAGGAAGACTTCCAGGTGAGCAGTGGCCTTTTTGTGGGGTATGAGCTGCTTAATATCACCGGGTTTCCCTTATCTCCTTGCAGGCCAGAGGAGGCTGTGGGAAGCTGTGAAGAGGAGGAAGGCCATGTGCAAACGCAAGTCATGGATGAGCAAGGTGGGTGAGTGAGGCATGGGGGTGGCTGGGCAGCCCCCAGGACCCCACACAGCTAGTATTCCTAGGAACCTTCCCTCATTCCACAGCAGGTGTAATCTCACTGTGTTCCCTCACACTTTGTACAGACCTCCTTGCTCCAGGGTCTTATCAGACAGAGCACTTGTGTAGCTGCCTGGCTAAGTGTCTGTCTCCGCCAGAGACGGACACATGAGCAGCCTGTGTGCAGTGAGGTCTTCACGGCCCTTCTTGGTATGCAGGGAGTAGGGGCTAACTGACAAGTGTGCTTTCCTCAGAGTGTTGGGCCAGTGTCCAACGTGGGGTGTTGGGACTGTCTGGACATCTTTACCTTGCTTCTTCCCTCTCCCACCCTCTTCTGGTCTCTTGATTTTTCTAGTCGTCTGGCCTGGCTGACAGGCACCCCTCCCCTCCCCCAAAGTCCTAATTTGGGTGTGTGGTTTTACGAGTCCCTGATCTGACTCAGTGGAACTTTGCCCATTGTCTGGAAGACAATGAGAGAGGAAGTGAGCCAGCCAGGGCCTCTCTCTCCACTGCTGGCCTCAGGGCTGGGGTGGAGGGTTAGCAGGGAAGAACAGCTGGACTGGGACTGGGCAGTAGAGATTTCCTGGCTGCAGTCTGGAAAGGGCTGTCTCTTGGGATCTTGTGGCCTTTTCTGGGGACACAGTCCTGGACCCTTGCCCAGGTTTAGTGAAGGATGAGTGAGTTGGTGCTGGTAAAGGCAGGAGAGAGGGGCAGTGTGGGATTTTGCATATATCACCAGCTTGCAGTAGATCTCTGGGTGTTCAATGACTCTCTCCAAAATTTAGTTATGTCTTCAGTAAAACAGTGCTGGCCCCATTGCCAGCTCACATTGCAGAGCTGTGGGGAAGGTCTGTCCCGGACATAATGGTGACAAAGGGCCTTGAAAACTGAACATTGCTTGTGAATGTAAGGAATTCTAGTTACTGGGAGGAATGATGTTGCAGAGCCCAAAAGAGGCTCTCAGATTTGAGACACCCCCTAGCACATACAGATAAAGCCTTGCCAACTTGGGGGGGTGGGCAGGGAAGAGTCTGTAGCCTGAAGCTAGAACTCTGGATGTCACAGTGGACATGGGTAAGTCAGACTGCCATGGCTGACTCTGCTATTTGTGGTCCCCTTTTTGCTGCCTCTTGACCTTTGGCCCTCTGGTTCTCCAGCCCAGGCCTCAGAACCCCTCAGGTCTTCCTTCTTTCTTAACCCTCAGCTCTAGGCACCCCTCCAGCTACCCAGCTGTCTTCCCAGGCCCTTCTCCAGCAAGGACTAGCTTCATTTGCACCACACGCACACATACACACACTCAGGCTTCAACCTCAGACTAAAATTATCCTCTCCCCTGGGCAGGATGAAGGGCAGCCGACTCCCTGGGGAGGGTGGAGACAGACAGCGCCAAATGGTTAACCCAGAGAAGGGGCCAAGGCTAAAAATGGACAGGGAGGTGTTTGTGGAGGGCCCCTCAGGCTCCTGCCGTCTTTGTGGGTTAGGGGCAGGAGTCCTCTAGCGGGTAAGGGAAGGGAAGAGTGAGGCAGCAGGATGGGGAGTAGACTCAGACCTGAGAGGGGAGGAGGTGCCTGGAAGGCTCTGGGCTGTTCCCGTGTTCTGGGGCTGTGCCTGTGAGGCCACCATGTAGCTGTGGATTCCTGGCTGGGATGTGCTCTGAAGGGAGTGTGGGCCCCTAACCACGTGGTGCCCTGGCAGTTTGGCAAAGCCCGGACCTATCTAAGGCCCCACTGAGGATCACCAGGTAGACCCAGTGGGTGGGACTGAGCATTGGGCTCTGGTGCCCTGGGTTCCATCTGGCCCCTGACTGCCTTCAAACAGGTATTCAGTGGAAAGCGGCTGGAGGCTGAGTTCCCCCCTCATCACTCTCAGAGCACCTTCCGGAAGCCCTCACCCACCCCCGGAGGCCCAGGGAGTGAGGGGCCTCTGCAGAGCCTCACCTGCCTCATTGGGGAGAAGGACCTGCGCCTCCTGGAGAAGCTGGGAGATGGCTCCTTTGGTGTGGTGCGCAGGGGCGAGTGGGACTCCCCTGCGGGGAAGACGGTGAGCTCCCCAGCCTGTGGGCAGCTGCGGAGGACGGACCCCTGAGAGTGGTAGATAGGACTCCTCCCCACTCAGCTGGATTCTTGCAATCCATATTCAAGTTTAAGTCCGTTAGTTTCTTTTTTCAATTACAAAATTAACTTAATATAAAGTTTGGAAACTTTGGGGAAAAAATTTGCCTGTAAATGGCTGTCATCCTGCTCTCACACAAAACAGCACTTCTGCCTTCTTTTCTTATTAGACTTAGTTAAGATACAGATTTCAGATATAACTTAAGATTTTATCCTTTTGCCTTGACAATATAGTTTTACAGATTTCCTGTGGGGGATAACATAGGTACACTAAAGGGCACAATTAAGTGAGTTCTTACTCACACATAGACCCATGTATGCACTGCACAGAGGGGTGTGATGTTGCCAGCCATCCTACAGGCTCCTCTGGCCCCTGCCACTCAAGCATCCCCTTCAAGGCAGGCAACTGTTGTAGCTTCTAATGCCATATTATAGGCATTATATTCTGTGTTATTATAACATGTTGGTGTTCTATCATCACATTGGTCATCTCTTACCTTATGTTTGCTATTAACCTGGCAATTTCCCCTGGAAGAGGAGGCCCAACTAATGTCCACCAGGGGTCAGGCAGCTACCTTTCCCCTGGCAGCCATGGGTAGAGTATGTAAACCTGAGTCCTGGCAGCGTGCTTATACATCCAGATGTGCAGATCTGAGACAAAGAACTTTGAGCTGAGTTGGAAGGAGGAATAGGTTGGCTCGGAGATTAGGGGTCAGGCAAGTCCTAACTCCCTACAAATCCTGTTCTGGGCAGGTGAGTGTGGCTGTAAAGTGCCTGAAGCCTGATGTGCTGAGCCAGCCGGAGGCCATGGATGACTTCATTCGGGAGGTCAATGCTATGCATTCACTTGACCACCGAAACCTCATTCGCCTCTATGGTGTGGTGCTCACGCCGCCCATGAAGATGGTGAGTGCTGTGGGAAGGAATGGGTGAGAGGGTCAAGAGCATACTACAGGTTCTAGGCTCCTAGGTGTGCCCCTCCTCTTGCCTGTGCCATGATTACTCTTTCCATCTTGATGAAGGTCAGGCGTCCTCCAAATCCTGCTGTAAATTCCTACCTATTGTGACTAAGGGGTTCACAGGGGCCCAGCCCAGTATTGACTTTGTCATTTCTGCATTGCATTGCGTTGCATTGCATTGCCTGCCTGCCTGCCTGCCTGCTTCCTTCCTTCCTTCCTTCCTTCTTTCCTTCCTTCCTTCCTTCCTTCCTTCCTTCCTTCCTCTCATCCTCCCTCCCTTTTTCTCTCTTTCTTCCTTTCTTCTTTTCTTTCTCCATCTCCCTCTTTCCTTCTTTCTCTCCCTTCCCTTGCTTTGCCTTGCCTGCCTGCCTCTTTCCCTTCCTGCCTGCCTCTCTCCCTTCCTCTCTCCCTCCCTCCTTTCCTGTCTCCTTCCTTTCCTTTCCTTTCCTTTCCTTTCTTTCTTTCCCCTCCTTTCCTTCTTTTCTTCCTAGGACGTCACCTATGCTTTGCAAGTGCTTTTCCACTGGGCTGCACCCCCAGCCCATATTTTACTTTTTATCTTGAGACAGATCTCGATAAGTTATGCAGGCTACCTCTGGCCTCGAACTGGTGGTCCTCCTACCTCTGCCTCTGCCTCCTGAGTTGCTGGAATTACAGGGGTGTACCATTGCACCCAGCATCATCTCTGCATCTGTTAGTGCTCCCTGGCAGGTAGTTGCACCCATAGGAGAGGCTAGCTCCTAAGTTAATTTTTGGAATTTCTAGCTCGAGCTTCTTTGGGCTGCTTTTCTCTGGGCCTCATTTTCCCACATTTCCTGGAGGGACAGGCTTAGAAAGCTGTACTACTCCTGGAGGTCCCCAGAGCACAGATCAGGAAAGAGCACTGAGTGTGATGGCTGTCGCAGGCTTTCGAGAAGACACAGCTTTGAGAAGGGGAAGCCCTGCATAGGGAAGCATGGAGAGCGGTGGGGCTCATCCAGACTTATCCCTCTGGCCTTCTCTGTGACCTCAGGTGACAGAGTTGGCTCCTCTGGGATCGTTGTTGGACCGGCTACGTAAGCACCAGGGTCACTTCCTCCTGGGGACTCTGAGCCGCTACGCTGTGCAAGTGGCTGAGGGGATGGGCTACCTGGAATCCAAGCGATTTATTCACCGTGACCTGGCTGCTCGAAATCTGCTGTTGGCTACCCGTGACCTGGTCAAGATCGGGGACTTTGGACTGATGAGAGCCCTACCACAGAATGACGACCACTATGTCATGCAGGAACATCGCAAGGTGCCCTTTGCCTGGTGAGGGGCAGGTGCTGTTGGCTTACAGAGCCTGGACCCCACACTGGTCCCAGCACACCCAGCCCTCAAATTTCTGGGGCCTTCTGTTCCTATCACAGCCCTTGGTTCAGCCTGGGGCTGCCCAACTCTGTCCTAGGCCTGAGGCATCTCTCTTGTGTACCCTTCCTGCATTCATCCAGGCATTCTCAGGGGGTACTAGAAGGCATAGGGATAAATGCTGTGGGGATCCAGAAGGGTATGCTACAAAGTGAGGTATTAAAAGGCTTTCTGGAAGATGTTAGGAAGTTAGGAAGTTAGATGGTAAGCTCCTGAAATATCGGGAGAGTGGCCACTCAAGACTGGGTGGCTGGCATGTTCTAGGTAGAGCTAGCATCAGGCAGGGCCAGACTGGGCTGGACCTTGTACACTGTGAGCAAGGCCTGATCCTGCCTTGGTCTCTGTGTGGGCTTACCCTTTGCTGAGATCATTGTGGTCCCTGGTGCCAGAGGCAGCCAAAGGATTGTAGTCTTTGGGATAGGAGGAGTTGGTCCAGTTCTCAACACAGCCCCTTAAAGCAACCCTGTGGAAGACAGGTTATTGCTCTGCTTTCATAGATGTTGAAAATGAAGCTTAGGGATCTTGATTGTGGGTCACATCCCCTTTCCTGGCACCAGAGATCCTTCAGTCCCACCCAGGATGTGTGCTTCCCACCATGTACCTCAACCACCCTGGGTTGCCGCTTCGTAGTGTCACTGCATGGTGTTTCCCCCTCTCCCAGGAGGGAGGCCCAGAGCGTGTGTGAGCATGTTTGGATAAAGCCAGCATGATTGTTTCCACCCATTTTCATTCTTCCCCAGGCCCTCTCTGAATTTCCTACCATACCCTCCTGATGAAATGAACCAGATCCCAGGATCTGCCCCAAATGTGGAAATTATCCTCCTACCAGATATAAAACAGCCTGATCCCCTTTCTCTGTCCTGGAGCCTTCTGACCTTTCTTCTGCTTCCCTGACTGGGAAATCCCTCCCTCCTTTTCCCACCCCATACTACATGTGAACAAGAGACCTGAGCGTAGATGATTTTCTCAAGGCTGTGCACCATATGCTCAAGAAGTCTGCCTCTCCCTGGGTACTTCATACCGTTATCCATTACTGGTATCCATTACTGGTATCCATTACTGAGCCTTGCACATGTGGCAGTAGTAAACACTTGTCAAGTTTTATCTGCATTGGGGCTGATGCAGGTGGGGGTCCTCGAGAGGCCTTCTCTTTGATCCCTGCCTCTGCCAGGTGTGCCCCTGAGAGCCTGAAGACACGGACCTTCTCCCATGCCAGCGACACCTGGATGTTTGGGGTCACATTGTGGGAGATGTTCACCTATGGCCAGGAGCCCTGGATTGGCCTCAATGGCAGTCAGGTGAGAGGGCTGGGGATATGCTCCCCATAGGGGAGGTGGGAGTAATTCCATCCTTCGCTCCCAAGCTGGCCTTGTTGGAACTGGCTCTCATCTGATGGACTCCCATCTTCCCTCACACCCCTTGCCTGCACAGCTTCTTGGAGTGCTGAGCAAAGGGCCACTCAGGTGGTCAGGGTGAGAAGAGCTTCCCTAGCCATTGCCACATCCACTTGTTATCTCCTTGTTCTGAGGTCCTAGACCTGGCAATAAGAATCTGAAGCTCTTCAGGAACAGATCTGTCCTTTGGAGGACAGGCAGAGCAGCCAGTAGCTACAGTAGTAGGAATGGCTGGAGGGAAGTTAGGAAGTGAAGAGCTAAGTGCCTGTCCTCAAACTCTGTACCACCCCACTGTCAGATTCTGCATAAGATTGACAAAGAAGGGGAGCGTCTGCCTCGGCCTGAGGACTGCCCTCAGGACATTTACAACGTCATGGTCCAATGCTGGGCTCACAAGCCAGAAGACAGACCCACATTTGTGGCGCTGCGGGACTTCCTGCTGGAGGTGAGGGGCAGGTCTGCTCATAGGTGCTGGGTAGTCCAAGCAGAGGGCTGCCCGAGGTTTAGTCCCAGGATGGGCAATGACCTTTCTCTGCCCCCAGGCCCAGCCCACTGACATGCGGGCACTTCAGGACTTCGAAGAACCAGACAAACTGCACATCCAGATGAATGATGTCATCACAGTCATTGAGGGAAGGTAGGCCTGCGTCCCTCACCGGGATCCCTTGACGGACACAGATGAGAGAGGTGTGTGCGCAAAGATGTCTTCTGTCCCCAAGATGCCATAGCCCACAGCCGTGGTGGGGCCTGAGCCATCATTGTGAGGGGCAGCAGGCCAGGGTCAGGATCCTGAGGACTTGGGTCCACAGATGGATGCTGCGGCTCAGGTGGACTTTCCCTGTCCCACTGTTGCCATTGCCCTTTTCCCACTGGGCTCCAGCCCGGGCTGTGTGGACCAGGGCTGGGCTGCCATCGTGCTGCGGAGTAGGCAGTAGCCCAGCCCAGCCCAGCCCATCCTGGCCTCAGGGCCACAGCAGAGCTCTGGCACTCCTGAGCGTTCCTCCTCTTGTCTCCCCCCTCTGACCCTCTCGCTGCCTCCAGCATAGAGTCTCTTGACTGCCCACCTCAGGGCATTCTAGAACACCAAAGCAGCCTGGCCCTGCCCAGGCCTTCCCTCTTGTCAGCTTTCCATTTTTCCTGCTGAGCCAAAGCTCCCTCATCTTCCCAGACATGGGCCCCTCCTCCATCCTCTGCCTGGGCCTCCCTCCCACCTTCACCCCTTTCTTCCCATCTCAGTCCCTCCTGTCACAGACTTCTCTGTTCTTGTCCTCTCTTTCTCCTCCTGTACAATTGGAAACTCAAGCAGGCCGCCCACTGCAGTAACCCCGCCCACCACCATCACTCGCCATTCTAGCACCTGCTTTGGAGGTCTCAGCCTCTGCTGGCCCCACCTTGTGTTCTCTGATGCCCAGGGTGTCTGAGGAAGTGGTTGGGACAGAGTGGCTGAAAATGCCTTTGCAGCAAGGGGTGACTGAGTTCTGTGGACCAGGAAGAAAAGAGGAGCCAGGGAATTCCCTATGTTCTCTTCCTCTGACTCAGAACCCGGCAAGGATTCCTGCAGGGGACGTTCAGTTAAATCTTATGCCTTACCAGGGCTGGCAAATGGTGTGAGCCTCTAGGCCTTTGTCACTGGTGGGGTGAAATCTGGAATCTGGATGTGCAGAACTCATCTGCACCCGCTGCACAGCCCCAGTCCCTGTGCCCCAGGTCAGGCCTCCCTCACCTTCGGCCTAGTGTCAGGAATAAGAATAATGTTCCAGCAGGTTGCAGAAGGTGGGCATGGTTGGAGAGTTAGTGGTGGTAGAAGAAATCAGAAAACTGCTAGGAGAGAGCTGGGACAGGAAGGAATGGTCTGTGGGTTTGGAGCTGAGGGACAAGGCAAGGGATTGGAAACACAAGCACTCAGAACAGTCTGAGGTACCTGGCAGAGGCTTACACCAGAAGTCTGGGCCTGCAACTATTTCCACCTGCAGGAACCAGGGAGCCTGGGGCCTGACCCCCCACCCTGTGCTCCCATAGCCCCAGGTCTCTACCAGCTCCATCTCCTGCTGTCAGAGGGAGCAGCTCTTCCTGGGAGCCCGCCTTGGGTGTGCCCTGCTCCGCCCTTCCGCCACAGGCTCCAGTTGGCCCCAGCTGCTGGTTCTGCCACTAGCTGCTGCCAGCGATGGTTCAGCTCACAGGGCTCCTCCTCCCGGGACACCAGCCCTGACTTGGACCATAGTGCCGACCCTCACTCCCTGGAGCTGCTCAGGAGGTGGGAGGTGAGGGGCAGGAGGCCACAACAGCCGGTGAGGCTTTGGGAGTGGGCCTGTGTGTTGGTGGTACCAGGGCTTTGTTCTGCCTTCTCAGTCCCCAGAAAGCTGTATTTGGCTAAGTCTGTCTCCATGTCCCCCTGTCTCCATGCTGCCCTCTGCCAGGAGGCCTGAGGGCA
>VMDO01025518.1:0-28104 GCA_007922755.1 Pedetes capensis
AAAGAAAAAAGAAAAGAAAATATGGTGTGAGCCAATTTTGAAATTTTATATTATCTAGGAGCACATCCAGAAAGATAAAAAGAAACAGCTGAAATTGATTTTAATAATGCATGTTATTTAATCTATTCTATCCAAAATAGCATCATTTTAACATGTAATCAATATAAAATGTTATTAATTAGCATTATGCACTCCTGTACTAAGTCTCAGAAATCCAACGTGTATTTTGTACTTACTGTATGTCTCAATATGGACAAGTCACATTTCAAGTGCTCCACATACACTGGATGGCACAATCCTAAATGAATGATAACTGCAGAATTGTCATGATGATTGGACTCTTAGTAGTGATAGTGATGTAGAAATTGCCTGGGCATTGGTCCATTCAGACCTATTTTCAAATCTTGGCTCCACTACTTACTGGCTGTGTTGCCTGGCATAAATCACTTAGCCTCTCTGAACTTTAATCTCCTCATCTTTGAAGCAGGGATATTAAGGCTAGTATTTCACAGGATTATTATGTTATATGAAATGCATACTTACATAAGGTACTTAGTGCAATTCCTAGCATACAGTAGGAGCACAATAACAGACATTTAGCATTATAAGTGTTAATAATAGCTTATACATATATAACTATAACAATGCAAATGTATCTTGAATTGTTAAACCTGGAGAAAATATCTTTTAATTTATAATTTTATGTAAAGACTAGTCTTAGCAAATTAGCATTTCTTCATTCTTGGTACTCCTGTGGGCAAATTTTTTTTGTTAAAATATTTAATTTAATAAGGTACTATTTATGGAGACAGGCTTGTGATTTTTAAACAAGGAACAGAGAGGATAAAGAGCTTTTTCTTAAATGTCAGGGGCTGAGGCTGTAGCTCAGTGGTAGAGTGCTTACCCAGCATGTACAAAGTCCTGCGTTCAATCCCCAGCACTGATATATACATATGCACACATATATAATTTTTCAATGGCAAGAACCTGGGCTTGATGCACTGCTCAACATACCTTGCCACTTGCTGTCCCACCTGTGGGGTTACCTAAGACTTATGTTAGACAGTTACATCCTTGTGCGAGTGGAGAAGACCTTGCCCCCGCAGGTAGTAGTAACCTTTCCCTGAGGTAAGGAGACATTACCAGTGCATGGTTTTACATAAAGGGAGGTCATGGGACAGGAGATGAAGGCTCAGGTGGTGGCCCTTAGGGAGATCATCTTAGGAGGGGGAATGTCCTTTTCTGTTTTAGTGCTTTGGGGAATTTGAAGACCTGTACTTCCAAGAAGAGAGACAGGATTTTAAAAAAATCACTCCCAATGGGCCACAGCAAAAGGCCAGGGGCAGAGAGGTCTCCAGTGAGGAATCCTCGTTGAGCAGCTTAGAGTTTTGCCTCCTGGGAGGCATCTCACCCAGGATTTGTTTTAAATTTCCCCATGTGGTGATTTCCTTCTAATATCCCCAGACTGTCTTGTTAGCATCTTGTTAAATATTTCACTCTGTTCTCAGCAGTCATGATGGGATGTTAGAAAGAAAGAGCAGCCCCATTCCCAATGCAGGGCAGTCCCAGGAAGTGAGGAGCAACCTCAGAGAAGGAGAGGGAGTCTGAGAGGTGGGTGGCCACCTGTTCTGTGCATTAGCAATGAGCTGGGCTGGCGTAGCCAGCAGCAGCAGTGCCTAGGCTGGCTGAGGGACGCTAGCAATGACAGGCTGGGGAGAGTGTTAACATCCTCTGGGATTTGCAGAAAAATAAGAGGGGATTAGTTCATTAATGGAACCTAACTCCAAAGGAACGCATTCTCAATTGCTGCCATGCAGACATTGAAAAGAATTGTGGCTATATTTTGTATCTCAGTCAGGGGGAGACCTGAACATCCTTCCTATATACTGGGGAAATATGAACTTCACTAGCCATTTGCTCTGCCTGGGATTTAGCTCAGTTGGTAGAGTGCTGCGCTGCAGTCGCTGAGGACCGGAGTTCAATTCCCAGCACCACAAAAATGGGAGAAGGGCCTGGCAATCCACTCTCAAGGCAATCCCGAAACAGTCAGTTCATTGAAAACCCTATGAGGGTCACTATGAGTTGGATACCGACTCGACGACACCTAAAAACAACAACAAAGCCATTTGCTCACAGCTGTGTATTCTTGGACAAATTATCCAACTTCTCAGACCTTTAGTTTGCTCAGGTTCAGAAGGAAGGAATTGAACAAAATGGTTTTAAGGTTTCTTCTGGGAGTAGCACTCTTTCCACCATGATTTGATTATCAATCACCAATACAAATGGTGCTCGATTTGGGCATAGCCTAGTCATTTACATTTAATACACTGACTGTATACATGTGGCATAAATATCCTACTTGTACTGTTGAATTAATTCAAGTAAAATCAAGTCAAATAGATCCAATGAAGATTTATAAAGTGAAAACAAAGTTTTAAAAAATAAATAAATGGAAGCCAGGTGTGGTGGCTCAAGCCTGTAATCTAGTGACTTGGGAGGCTGAGGCAGGAGGATTGCATGTGGTGCTAAGTTATATAAGACGTGAATGATTGGCTGGGAGTGGGACTCTCCAGAGGGACTCTGCAGTGGGCTTTCCATGGGACTCCTTGGTGAGAACTCATAAGGAGTCTTCTGGTGGTGTCTGTTATGGTTAGATGCCCTCAAATTGGGTCCAACTCACAGGCACGCCCTATGGCACCCAATGGGCATGCCTCATAGGGTTTTCAGTGGCTGATTTTTTCAGGATTGCTTCAGGAGTGGATTGCCACATCCTTCTCCCATTTTTTGCAGTGCTGAGGATTGAACTCAGGTCATCAGAGAGTACAGAGCAGCACTCTACCAACTGAGCTAAATCCCAGCTCCAGTGGTGTAGCTATCTGCAAATGCTGTCTGAGTCACCCATGCTCCTGTAAGCAATCCTAATAAACTCACGGTTTAACAAGTTTAACTTGACATGATCATTTCACGTACTGCCTGTGCCCCATCTATCTGTGGTAAATGGACATCCCTTTTATGTCCCCCCCAGGAAAAGTACTCTAAAAAACACCATCTTTAAAAGGAGTATAAAAGTTTAGGTAGTGTAGCCGGGCATGGTGGTACACACCTGTAATCCCAGCAATTTGGGAGGCAAGCGGGAGGATTGCAAGTTCAAGACCAGAGGCAGTCTATGTAATTTAGTGAGACCTGTCTCAAAAAGTAAAAAAAGAAAAAAAAAATGACTGAGGGTGCAGCTCAGTGGTACAGCACTTGCAAAGCATGCAAGCATGAGGCTCTGGGTTCAACCTCCAGTACTGCAAAAAAAAAAAAAAAAAAAAAAAAAAAAAAAAAAAAAAAAAAAAAAAAAAAAGTTTAGGTAGTGAAAACCAAATTCAAGCTTCAATTCCTAAGAATTCCATTCAGTGTGCTCAAAGAATGCTCAGCTATTACCACTCAGCCATCTTTGAGGAATTGTTTTGTTTTGTTTTGTTTTGTTTTAAAAAGGCAGACATCTAAAACATTTGGGATAGGAAAACATTGTACTATTTTTCCAAAAGAAGCATGAAAAACTACATCCACTCGATGGTAAATGAATCCTGAAGAAATATAGGCTGAGTTAGTAAACATATGTGTGTTTGTAAACTTCGCTTGTAAACTTGTAAACTTCGAGGCTTGTAAACTTTGAGGAAAGAATATGTTTTACGGCAACCAACAGGGGATCTCAAGAATGTATTGAGACAATCTGACTTTAATCTTACTAACAGAGTTGGATAGAGAATAGATTATGAGTACGTTAAAAGCATAAAGTCTTTGAATTTTAGCAGCATACTTTAAAAGCCCTAATCCTCCCTATAGACAAAAAGATAAAATATGGATGGAAAATGATAGAAGTAGGTTCATCTCAACATTATTTGAAAAATCATAACATCAAAAAGTGTTCATTGACAGTATGAAAAAATCTTTTTTGACATTTTTATTAGCAACCCAGGTAAAGGCATGGAAAGTGTACTTACTCAATTTAAGGAAGACACAAATCTGGGAAAGTTAACTAAATCTCACACACAGGTCTCAGTACTCTTGATTATAAGTGATAGAAGCCCAGTTTAAATTAACCTCAGAAAACAAATTATCCAATGGGTAAATCTCTCCAGACATAGCTGGGTGCAGTTACTCAATAATGCCATTAGGCATCAGACTCTCTCATATCTTGGTTAAGTTTTCCTGCATGCTAACTTCATTTTTCAGAAAATTTCTCCCAAGTGAAGTCAAATATGGCATTAGCATCTCCACGCTTACTTTCTACCAGCTCAACAACCATAATGGGAGGAGTGTTCCTGTTATCCAACAGTTCTGGTCAAAGTCCTAGGTTTGAGGCTCACTGCCCTAACTGGGGACATGTGCCCATCACTGAAACAATCACAGTGACTTAGTGCTTTTCCAAGCTTGTGAGCATGTGTCCTTTTGGAGCTCAAGGGCTAAGAGTAAGGAAGAAGTTGTTCACCAAAGGGATTCTGTGCAGGCAAAATATAGCAAACAATTACTCCAAAAATAATAGGCTAAAATAATCATTTAAAAAAAAAGACTAAATAATAAAAGTCCTGAATTTGATTTAAAACAACCAATTTCATAAATTAAAGATGAGAATAGACCACTCTTATCAACAAAAAGTTCCTCTGAAAAAGATTTAGAGGTTGTTTTAGACAATAAGCTCATTATGTGCCAACAATGTGTTACAGAAATGGGAAGAACTAATTCAATTTTAGGTTGCCTTAATAGGAAAATCATAACCCAATTATGGGATGTTATGGTCCGACTCTTTTCTTCATAGGTCAGACTGCAGCAGAATGTTACATTCTGGAAGGACATTCACAATGTATGGAACATCCAGAGGAGGCTGTGTAGGATGAAAACCTAAAAACTGACTGAGAGGAAGGCCTAAAGAAATAGAGATTTCCATCCTGGAAAAGAGATCACCAAATAGTAACACTGCAACATTTGAAAAGTAATTATATAGCATGAGATTGACATCATCTGTGCTACTTCAATGGGAAGAGCTAATACCTGCAATGAAAATAAAGGAGCGTAGATCTGCACTACTTTAACAAATAGCATTGCCCAGCAAAATAGTCAGTTCCCTTGAGACAAGATGAGCTTCTCTCAAATGTAATTATCAGGAACATTGTAATATTGTGTTGGTCACTAGTCAACTTCAAGATATCTATCCCAACCCTTAAAACTATGATCCAGTGATTCCATGAATATTTGTTAACCTCTCCATTATGAACAAGTTAACATGAAATGCATACCCTGTCTATATTTTCAGTAGTAAAGGAAGGGCAGCGCCTTCTTGGTCTGCTACATCAATATGACCAAAGAAATTCACCACTCTGGTTAATTGGAAGGAATTCAGTACTATGTGGAAGTAAACTTCATGTAGAAAAATCTTGGACTAGAACATATTAAGGAAATTGAGGGTCACTCACTTTGGTACACTCCTACATTAGTCAGAATGCAGTGTTTTTCTAAATTAATGAAAGCATCACTACTTGATCATTATTTTTCTGTCTACTTCAGGGAAATAGTTCAAATTTCTATTAAAATTATTTTGGACCATCCAAGGATTTCTTTATCCATGTTATTTTACAACACAGACAGATATTATAAGAAATGTAATAAAGTAGCAAGTACATTGGAAAATGTAATAAAATATCTAAGTGTTTTATCAATTGTCAAACTCTATATACATGTAAGGAGTTAGTGTAATTATTATTCATTCTACATATATCCTAGACAACTTAGAGATGTCCATAATAAAATTTTGATAAAATTATGGAGGTTCACTAAATCCTCATAAGGTACAAAATAAGAAGGTAAATGATATCAAATTCCTCTGAACTAAAAATTAGTTCTAGACTAGGGAGGTGCTGCATTGACCATATATGTTTAAAAGTCACAGAAAGATCTAGGCACCACGGTGCATGCCTGTAATCCCAGCAACCAGGGAGACTGAAGCAGAAGGACTGAGAGTTCAAGGCTAGAGGCAGCCTGCTCAATTTAGCAACACCCTGTCTCAAAATAAGAATTTAAAAATGAGCTAGGAGTGTGGCTCATTGGTAGAGCACTTGCTTAGGGGTTCAACCCCTAGTACTGCCCCCACAAAGGCATGGAAAACCTGTGCAAACCAAATGAAATTTTGCTTGTGAAAGGTGCCTTGTGTGTTGTATTATTTCAGAGTCAGAATACCATCATTATTTTGTTCTCATTATTAATAGTGTTTCCATTATCCTGCTCCAATGAACTGGCCCCGGAAATATAATTGTCTGAACCAATCCAACTCTTCCTGATAATTAATATCAGAACTATGGCACCCAGAGTGGATGAAGTCAGGTGACAGCTTTCTTTATTAGTGGGCGATCTTAATACATTGGATCAGTCTCTGATAGTCTTAACTACTAATCATTGTCAGAAGACACAATCACAAACCCAGGGACTTGTGACCACTGTGTATCATAAATCACTCTTATAATAGTCCTTACAGTAGCACAATTGTATGGTAAAAGCATTAGATCAATAATAAAAGAAAAGTATGTTTGAAACCTATAGTAAGACTATATCCTTAAAATGAATCTTTGAAACCATTTTGATTCTCCATTACTGTAATTCCAAAAAACCAATAGGTAGAATTCATAAATATTCTATAGACTTGTTAGTTGCTTTTTAACAAATTGAATTTCATCTTCTGAGATGTGGATAACTAAGAAATCATGAAGCAGAACCTTCTTATTTTACAAAGGAAGAGATAGGATCCAAGCAAATAAGTGCCTTATCCAAGGTTAGTTAGTAGGGGGTCTGAATTTAAACAAGAGACTGTCCTCTTTACTTAGTAAAGTCTGATGACATATTTAATGAAACTACCCCATATGTTGTAGTCCTTTTACTTCATAGTCATTATCTTCACCAAATAACTATTATTAAACAAGTGTAAGGAGGCCTGATTTAAGATGAGTATTGTACACAAAGGATTATGACTCATTTCTAGTCACAACCAAGATTTTAATCTAAAAGGGATAAAAATGTTACCTAACACAACCAGATCCACAAATATGCAGAGAACCCAAACTTTGCATGCATAAAGGTCTTCAATGAAATGTGCCCATACATGTATAGCGGGGCAAAATGTGGAAGGCTTCTAAGAAATGGATGATAAGCAGAAAATAGTGACCTTGTTTCCACTTGGGGTAAAAAAATGCAAACAGATTCTTTTGTACATTTTATTTCCCTAAGGGATGCATCTTACTAAATTTAAAAATATATTTGAGCAATGCAGTCTCTCAAGTTGGCAATGGAGCTTTCTTTTCCTACTACTACTTTACCTTGGAATCATTATTTTTTTTTTAACATTGCTCAGAGAAATTTATCAAAGTTTAGCCCAGTCAAGGTGGATGTTAATTGCAAAGTTATAATACTAATTCGTGCATCCTTACTCAACCATAGGAAACTCATTATGGCTTCATTTAACATTCTGAAAACATTTTTAGAGCATTTGTAGGTTCAAATGGAAATAAATATCACTATATGTGTAGAATTGTCATTTTAATCAAGTTAAATTTTCCAATTAGAGAATGAAGTCTTATTAAGATCATCTATAATTCATATGCCTAGAAGACTTCAGGTTATAGAACTCTGAAAGACTATTTTTCGAACAAGAAAACTGGATTTTGCAGTGATTTATTTATCATAACATGTTATTGGTGATTTTGTTGTTATTGATATTGCTGGGTCTATGTAGCATAGGATGGCCTCAAACCCACTATGTAGTCCAGGCTGGCCTCAAATTTGTGATCCTCCTGTCTCTGCCTCCTATGTGTGGAGATTATAGGCCTGTGTCACCACATCTGGCTTTGGTGATGTTTTCAAACACCAAAATACTTTTTGAGAATATTATGTTAATAATCCATAGTTTAACTCTTTTAAGATGCTAGCTGATTTACAATTAAAGATTGAATGCCAATGCTGAGAATTGAATAAATGTATTTCCAAGCAGTGTCATCATTTTAGAAGTAATGAAAAGTTGAAAGTTTGCTTTTCGTAAAAAATGAAAACCCTGACACTCTTTCAGTGCAATTTTTTAAAGGCTTACTCATACTGCTTTAAAAGATGATTATAATATCCACAAAGTGTAAATAAGAGAAACCAAATCAAAATAGAAATTTGAATCTGGTCAGTTTGAAGACTTTGATAATAGCATTAATAATGCATCCATAAACTGTGTCTATTTAAATACCAAAGCTGAATTCTTAAGCAGAATAAATAAATAGACTCCATGGTATCAAAGACTTTATAGGATGACGTATTACTTTGAACCCTGACGTTCTGGTAATGATGATGTGTTACATTGCATTTATATTATATCACATTTATATTACATTCGTAATAATCTTTATGACCTGATGTTCAGGGTTGCTGTTGATTTTTTTCTTCTCTCAAACTTACACTTTTTAAAAAAACATTGAAATTCAAAAAGCAGAAATCTGTGCACTATAATTAAATTCTGCCTAAGGTTGATAAGACTGAGGAAGCAAGAACTTCCAGGATTCCTGAAGAGATCTAACCTTGCAAAACAGATGGTCTGCAGCCATCGTATCAGCAGGCTCAGAATTGGGTCGAGGTAGAAGAGGCTATGACCCCAGATGTGTGATTAGAGGGGACTGGAAAATGTCTTCTTTTCTACCCCTGGACTGAATAGTATTTGTTATTCTATTAAAAAAGAAAAAGAAACAAGAAAAAGAAAAAGAAAAAGGAAATGGAAATGGAAATGGAAAGGAAAGGAAAGGAAAAACATATATCCCTGCAGGTCTGGGCTACATCTGCCAGAGTTTTCTCTTAAGAAGTATATTACTCATGACTGAATACATTTATTCAAAAACTATTTACTAAGTGCCTTCTATGTTCTAAATATAAGTGTTATTGTTGTTAGGTGCCGTTGAGTCGGTATCTGACTCATAGCAACCCTCATAGGGTTTTTAATGGCTGTTTTGGGATTGCCATGGGAGTGGATTGCCAGGCCTTTCTCCCATTTTTGTGGTGCTGGGAATTGAGCTCAGGACCTCAGAGACTGCAGCGCAGCACTCTACCAACCGAGCTAAATCCCAGCTCAGTAAATATAAGTATAGGGCTTCAGAAATACCAGGAAATGAAAAAAACCTAAGGACAGAAAAATCTGGCTTCATACCTTATCACCACTCCTTACTGACTATAAGATCACAGATAAATAACTAAGTCTCAGTTTTCTGATCTGTAAAATGGAGATGATAGTTCCCATGTCTATCACAGCGTGTGGATTACGATTGGTTGGATAATGATTAACTAATTAAATATATGAGAGGAAGACTACCTGGGTGTTATGGTTTGAATATGAAATGTCCCCCACAGGCTCATATGTTGGGATTTTCATTCCCAGCTCATGGTGCTGCTTTGGGAGGGTCTGGAAACTTTTGGAGGTGGAGCTTAATAGAAAGACATAGGTGTCTGGGAAAGTGACGTTGAATGTTTTACCTCATCTCCAGCCCTCTCCTTGCTCTCTGCTTCATGGTGCCATGAGGCAAAGAACCTCCCCACCACACACTCCTGCCACCATGATATTCTGTACAAACACAGGGAGCCAAGCAACTGTGGACTGAACCTTTGACACCCTGAGTCAAAATCCATCTTCCTTTGAGTTGTTTACTGTCTCATTGGTACATACGAAATGTTCAATAATTGTTGTTGTTGTTGTTGTTGTTTTTGTTGTTGTTGGTAGATGACATCAACTCAGGTCCGACTCATAGTGACCCTATGTACAACAGAATGAAACACTCCCCAGCACTGTGCCGTGCCTGGCACTATTGTCCGTGCTTCTCTGCTATTCATAGGATTTTCAATGGCTGATTGTTTTGGGAGTAGGCTGCCAGGTCCTTCTCCAATTTTTGCGGTGCTGGGGATTGAATTCTACCAACTGAGCTAAACTCTAGCCCGCTTTAATAATTAGAGCTATTGCTAATTTTATTATTAGCCAAAAATGCTACTCTCAAGGAATTTAAACAAATAGAAAGATGAAGTATCCACATACATACTTATGATACAAAGGAGGAAGGGTAGTTCCCAAAAAGAAAACCTGGACTCCACAAGCAGAAGTCAGAGAAAGTTTGAGAAAGAGGTCAAGCTCGTGCTGGATCCTGAGATCTGAGCAAATATTTCTAGAAAAGTACCAAGTACCTTAATACCCAATCAGAATTTAGTGCACTCAATCTTTCATTCAAAATAAACATTCTTGGAGTTTAAGAGAACCACATGAAGAGGATGGGTATGTTTGTATTAATGTGAAAGGCAGTTGCTGTGGATTTTTGTGCTTCTGAGAGGATGGACCAGGATGGGGCACTGCTGATGACTGGCTGCCAACTCTAAGGTAAGTCACAGAGAAGGGATACAGGGACAGTATGGAAACAGAAAACTTCCCCCAATTCCTCAATAGGTTATTTAGAGAGGAATGCTTCAATCAGAATAAGAATGAAATATAACAAATATTGGCAGAGGTCTGTAGATTGTAGTATAGGAGATAGGATATCTTGCATGGAGAATTTTGATGTTCCATTTTGTCTCCAGTATTGGCTTTTTAAGATTTTTTTCAATGTTTACTCTAGAGTTTACAATATGTATCTTTAATATGTCATAATATACCATCAAATAATTATACTACTTCCATATAGTTTAAGGACCTTACAACAGTGTACTCCCATTTCCTCCTGCAGTGTTGCTATTGCCGTATATTTTACTTACCTACATTTTATTAACTCTACAGTATATTATTATTATTGTTGTTGTTAGATGCCCTTGAGTCAGTGTCCGACTCATAGCAACCCTACATACAACTAATGAAACACTATTGTCAGTGCTCCTCTGCTAGTCACAGGGTTTTCAATGGCTAATTTTTTGGGGGAGTGGGCTGCCGGGTCCTTCTCCCAAGCTTATAGCACCTAGTATTCCCACGTGATCTCCCTCCCATCCAAGTACTAACCAGGCCCGACCCTGCTTAGTTTCCGAAATCTGACAGGATCAGATACCATAGAGGTATGGCTGCAGGCTTATTATTATTACCCTTGCTATAAACAGTCAATTATTTAAAGACATACAGAAATGACTGGAAACATCTTTTATAATGACCAGGCCTTCAAGGCTGAGAAAATTAGGTTGAACATTGGGTGCAATTTCAATATGTTAAAATTTAGAGGGCTCAAGTTTGGTTTGAGTTTGAGCTTAAATCCTATGTGTAGTTAGCAGGGCCTCAAACAGAACTTATCCCAGTTCAAGCATTAAAAAATTTTTTTCTGAACCCGAACTGGAACCACAACTCAGTGAAACATTGGGTTCAGATTCAGCTTTTAATGTATTTGTTTACTTGTTTGTTGTTTGGGTTTTTGTTTGTTTTGTTTTTGGTCTGTTTTGTACCATTATCTATTTTGTTATACATAATTTTTTTTAATACTGAAAAATTTTTATTCATCTACCTACATAAAGGACTAAAATTTTAAACCCAAACCCGAGCTGAACCTGAACACTCTACATTTTAACATATTGAAACCCCACTCAAACCTGAACCTAATTTTTCAAGGGTTTGAATGTCTGGTTTTGTGTTCTTCACCCACCCCCCAGGTTGGTATGATGTTCCTTCTGCCTAGTGAACTTTAACATCTTTAAAATGAAGATCTGCTAGTAATGAAATTTCTCAGTGTTTGGCTGAAAAAGCTTTTTTGTTTTAACTTTGTTTTTAAGGATATGTTTCTTGGACATAAAGTTCTAAGTTGACAGTGGACAGGGTTTCTTTTAGTTTTTTTTTTTTTTTTTTTTTTTTTTTTTTTTTTTTTTTTTTTTTTTTTTTTTTTTTTTTTTTTTTTTTTTTTTTTTTTTTTACTTTAAAGATATTCCATTGCTTTGGGCTTGCATATTTCTGTTGAAAAATCTGTAATAATTTTTAAATTTTTATTCCTTTGAAAGCGGTATGTTCCCCCCCTTATTTTCCTCTGCTTTCTTTTAACATTTCTCTTTCTCATTGATCTTTAGCAGTTTAAGATGGGCCTTGATATATTTTATGTATGTGTGTGTCTGTGTATTTATTCTGTTTGATCAGTGAATTTATAGTTTTTGCCAAATTTGGAGGAAAAAACCCAACCATTATTTTTTCAAATATCCACCCCACATTTTTCTAAGTCTCCAATTGCACAGACCACTGATGCTCTGTTTATTTTTAAAGGAAGTTCCTTTTAAGTTCCATTTTCTATTTCTTATAATATATATTTATCATGTACAACATATTTAAAAATATGTACATATTGTGAAATGACTAGAGATAATTAGCATATGCATTATCTCACAGGTTTATCATTTTAATGGCAAAACACTTAAATTTACTCAATGATTTTCAAAAATACAATGCATTGTTATTAACTATAGTCATCATGTCATATGATAGATCTCTTGAAATTACTCCTCCAATCTAACTGAAATAAAATTTTATATCTTTGTTCCTCCCTGGTAGCCCAGCTATGCACCTCTGGCAATTGTTGGGTCCCTGTTCGGGCACCACCTATGTTGGGCCCCACGTTCGGGCGCCAAATCTATGTGGGGCGCGCGCCTCCCGGTCCGGCCTGAAGGTTCGGACCAGCTGCGCCGCCGCGCACACAGATACTAAACACAATTCACTCGGGACCCTCAGGTGAGGGGCGCAGACTCCCACGGCCTTCGGGACCCCGGAGGAGACGGGAGAAAGGAAAAGCCTCAGGCGCTTTTGTCTTCCAGGGGCAAACACCTGTGTTGGTCGTCTCCGTGGTCAGGAGGAGACAGCTGCCGCTTCCTCGGTGATCAGACAGAGAGCAGGTTCCTTTCCTTGTTGAGGATTGCAACGGGAGAGCATTATTTCCTCACCGAAGGTCCGGGGGAGAGCAGCGGGAGAGGCGCTTCCTCATCTGTGGTCCTGGCAGGAACAGGCGAGAAGGCGCAGAAAGGGATGCCAAAATGGCCGTGCCAAAATAAAAAGGGTTGAGCTGCCGCAGCGCAGCTCTTTATATAGTTCGCCCATGGGATGGCCTGAGCCAATCAGCTTTCAGTCCAATTGTCCAATCAGGAAGGGTTTTGTACAAACATGCAACCAAGTTACTTTCATTTTCCCTAGATTTCTAACTTACAAACCAGATATTCAAACGCCATTTTTCCAGTTTGGGAGTTTTTGCCAATTTCCTCCCAATTCTTCCCTACAGCAATCACTATTCTACTCTGTATTCTATGAGTTCAGCTTTTCTTAGAGTCCACATGTAAGTGAGATCAGGTGGTGCTTGTCTTCTTGTGTCTGGATTATTTCTCTTAACATGCATCCATGTTACCCAAAAGAGAAAGCTCTCCTTCTCTGAGGCAAATAGAATTCTGTTGTGTACCTATACTGCATATTTATGAATTTGAAAACAGATGAGTTGAAAGTCCATTTGTGAGTCTAGGGTTGTAGCTTAGTGGTAGAGTATCTGCCTACCTGGTATGTGCGAGATCCTGGGTTCAATCCTCAGTGAAAGAAAGAAAGAAAGAAAAGAAAGAGAAAGAAAAAGAAAGGAAAGAAAGAGACAGAGCAGGGGGAGAGAGAGAAAAGAGAAAGAAAAAAGAAAGGAAGGAAGGAAGGAAGGAAAAGAGATCCTATTCTTTGTTAAAGTTGTTCTCTCTCTTTGCTTCATTCTTCATAGAATGAATATTGCTATATTCTCAAGTTCACTGACTCTTGTTCTAATAGCTGTTTTAAGATTCTTATTTGACAGTCCATCCTCTCTGTCATTTCTGGTAATTTTTTATTGTTTTTCCTTATCATTTTAGGCCACATTGTCTTGTTTCTTGACATTTTTAAACTTTTTTTGAAAGCTGGACATTGTTAATTTTCATTTTGCTGAGTGCTGGATGTTGTGATTTTCCTGTCTGAGGATAAAAGTTTATTTCAGTAGTGATATTATTTGAAGATCAGTTGGGTCCCTGAAAGGCCCGTTTTTAATCTTTTCTTGAAGTGAGCCTCAAGTAACCTTTAATCCAAGTATTCACCTCTACTGCTACTGTGTGACCTCTGGGTACTGTTGAATGAACAGTCCTTGGTTGTCCTTTGCCCTGCAGGGTGGTGATGTACTCTATTCACACACAGCTTAGTATTCTTCAAAGATATAAGGAGATTTCCAGAGCTCTTGTTCAGTATAGTTTCTTCCTTTCCATAACTCTGTTCTGCAAATTCCAGTTATCTCAGCTGCTTCAAACTCCAATCATCATGTCCTTACTTTTATTAGATTACCAAACTCAGTGTGTGTTCCCTTTCCCCATGCCTTATCTAGAAATTGTGTCCAGGTCATAAATGGGGAGATTATAAAATTTGCCCATTGAATCACTGTTCTGAAAAATCACAGTCTTGTGTTACCTATAGTCCCACATCTATAAGAAGTTGTTTTATATCATTATTCTTACAATTTTCTAATTTACTATAAGAGGGTAATTCCAATCCTTATTATTCCTTTATGAACAGAAGCACAATCCCAGGATTGAAGATGCTGAAAAAATAAATTCTGATTTTGGGGGGATGAATAATACCATTCAAAAGGACCAGGAGACATGGTGGTATTGCAAAATCATAGTCTATTAAAATGTCTATGCTTTTAGAAATTGACTTCCAAAAGGAATTAGGTAATTTTGCTATGTCACTTGGAGGAGTATTTCTGGAGGAAAATTGCTGATTCCTATCTTATTCAAATTTTTACCATTAACATAGATTGAAGTCTACCAAATTTGACAGAAGTATAAGCTACACTTTTTTTAATTTAAGTTTTATAAAAGCAAGGACACAAGTACAAGTAGAAAGATCTTCTATCTTGTCAATTTATATGAGAAATCTCTACCATTTTATTTGGTCAAATGCTTAGTAGGAACCATGCTGACACTGATTTGAAAGAAGAAAGAAAAAGAAAGGAAGAAAGAAAGAAAGAAAGAAAGGAAGGAAGGAAGAGAAGTGAAAGAAAGAAAAAGACCAAACACCATACACATCAGTAATCCCAGCAACTCAGGAGACTGAGGCAGGAGGATTACAAGTTAGAGGCCAGAAGCAGCCTGAACAACCTAGAGACCTGGTTTCAAAAAAAAAAAAAAAAAAAAAAAAAAAACTTTTGGCAAAGGGAATAATCCTGCTTGATTCAGACCCCTAAGGTCAGAGAATGTGTTTTATTTGCTAATGAATTATCATCAGGGATTTAAAATTTTCACTTTCAATATTCTTTTGTACAATAAATTGCATTCAGTTCCAGGAATCACATTTTAAGTGGCACATTGACAATCTTGAGTGTATGCAGAGTAGGGAGACCAGCATTTTGACAATCCTGGAGAGTGTTCCAATATAGAAATCATTGAAAGCATTTTGTGTTCAAACCAAAGGAGATAATGCTAAGGGAAGAAAAGTAGTCTATCTTAACATACATTTGGCCCTCTATATTCATAAGTTTCTGGGTCCTAGAGAAAACCAACTATAAATCAAAAATAGTTAGAAAAAACATGTCTATACTGAACATGTAGATTTTTATTTTCTTGCCATTATTCCCTAAGTGATACATCTAATAAACATTTGCATAATATCAGTCATAGAGCTAGGGGTCATAGAGGTAAAGGCCATAGAGGTAAAGATCAGTTGGGTCCCTGAAAGGCCTGTTTTTAATCTTTTCTTGAAGTGAGCCTCAAGTAACCTTTAATCCAAGTATTCACCTCTACTGCTACTGTGTGACCTCTGGGTACTATTGAATGAACATTTACATTGTATAAGGTATTATAAGTAATCTAGAGAGTAAAGTATATGGGAGGATGTATATAGGTTATATGCAAATGCTACATCATTTTATATAAAAGATTGTATATCCATGAACTTTAGTATCTTCATGGTCCTGGAACCAATCCACTGGATACCTTAGGACAGCTATGTTTGAAGAGCTGGCAAATATTTGACAGGGTTGCACATTGCTCTGTATCTATCCAGAATAGGACACTACAGCTATGGGTGAAAGCTGCCTCAAAGTAGGTTTGGATCTAACAATAGGATACCATCTTTTATAATAAGTTCTCAAGTGCTGGATTTATTCAGCAAACCCACCATTCGGAATATTTTAAAGAGGTGTTTTTACATGGCTGTAGAATTCTATTCCCATACCCCTTTATAAACCCATGATTCCTTAGTGCCAATGAGCAGAACAAACATCTTTATCCCCCTCTGGTCATGGCAGAAAATCCTTAGTCCTTAACATTGTTTTATGCTCAGTAGCTGCCTGTCGTCATGTCATCAGGTCTCCTACTACAAGTAAGTGTATTTACTACTATTGTTGTTTGGTGCCATTGAGTCGTGTCAGACTCCTAGCAACTGTCATAGGGATTTCAATGGCTGATTGTTTTAGGAGTGGATTTCCATATCCTTCTTCCATTTTTGCTATGCTGGGAATTGAGCCCTATACCTCAGAGACTGTAGAGCAGTGCTCTACCAATTGAGCTAAATCCATATTTGCTACTAGAGGGTAATCAATTTCAAACTTTGCCACATTACAGAGGAAAAGAAAGAAAGCACACAGTGTTCTATGTTAGAAGTTGAGACAGACACTAAAGAACAAGCCCAGCTCTTTCCATGGGCTGGGGTAGCTCAATATTCTAAAACCCAACTGCCTTTTGTACTCAGCATTTTACATTAATAGACAGTGCATCCATTCTGATGCTGTTTCTTGATTTTTCCAGTAAATAAAATATAATAATGTATGTTGTATTGTTGTTGAGTTCATTACAACAGATAAACACTCCCTGACACTGTGCCATCCTTGGCACTATTGTCAGTGCTTCTCTGCTGTTCACAGGGTTTTCAATGACTGATTGTTTGGAGAGTGGATTGTCAGGTCCTTCTCCCAAGCCTACAGCACCTGGTGTTCCCAGGCAGTCTCCCATCCAAGGACTAACTAGGACCAACTCTACTTAGCTTATGATATTGATAGGACTGAATGCCAGGGTGGTACAGCTACAGGCATAATAATATATATCTATAGCAAAATGCAGATAATTATTGAAACTGAATAACCGGTACATTGGGACTGATTATGACACTTTTATGTGTGTTTGGCATTTTTCATACTAAAATGTTCTTTTGTCTGTTGGGTATCTGCCAACAATATCCAATTATGCTGTTGTACTTGTGCCTTTGTATATGGATGGAGTTCTAGTGGCCTTTACTTCTATGACCCCTAGCTCTAACTTCCATTGAGAAAGTGGAGGGGTCTGGCTCATAGGTGAATCTAGAAAGGGAAATGATTATGTATAGCTTCTCCTCTTCCCTTATCTTTTTTTGGGGGAGCCACAGAAAGTATATACTTGACATACCTTCCATACTCTAAGTTGGATAGGGGCAGCTCCCCAAAGAGGAGTATGTTTCTGTATTACCTATACTAAAGAGGATAAATCCAATTCTGGGGCAAAGTTGCAATCCAAGCCTTGTCAAATTTTCCAAGTTTTATAAAGCTGATAGTTTTATGCCAACTTACTCAGACAATTCAAAATTCTATAAGGAAAAAAATTCCTTAAAGCTCTAGTGATTCTTACCCCATCCCTAGAAAGCCTTTCCACTCCTAATTTCCTGTTCCTCTTTGTTGGCTAACCTTCCTAAGATATCCTGTCTGAATTGTCCCATCAACTGAGCTACTACAGTTTCTTTCTCAATTCTCTGTTTATACCAACAATATATCATCTAAAGAATTTTCATTGTCATTATCCTTTATATATCTTTGTGGCAATGAAATAGTGGTTTTTGGAGAGAAGACTGTCATTCACCTAATGGATTCAACACTGACATAATGCCTGGTCTGTGGGTCGCACACCTCCTGGTCCAGCCTGGATGTTTGGACGGGCAGAGCAGCCACATACACAGATACTAAACACAATTCACTCAGGACCAGTGGGTGAGGGGCACAGACTCTTGCAGCCCTCGGGACACCGGCAGAGATGGGAGAAAGGAAAAGCCTCGGGCGCCTTTGCCTTGTGGGGACAAACACAGCTCTTTATTTCTCTGCCCTTTTTTAGGGCAGAGAGAAAACCCAAAACGTAGAGCTTTAAGTACTAGCAGCTCTTATACTGCCTCAAGGGCAGATGCTTCCATGTTGGTGGTCTCTGTGGTTACGAGGAGAGAGTTCTTGCTTCATTGGTGGTCAGATGGAGAGAGAGTTCTTGTCTAGTCAGTGGTCCACAACAGAGAGAGAGAGAGAGAGCTGTTTCCTTACCAATGGTCTGGGCAAGTGAGAAAGAGAGAGAGAGAGATGTTTCCTTGCTGATGGTCCAGGCGAGAGAGAGAGATCTTTCCTCATCGGTGGTCTGGGAGAGAGAGAGAGAGAGAGAGAGAGAGAGAGAGACACAGAGAGACAGAGAGAGACAGAGAGACAGAGGGAGACAGAGAGAGACAGAGAGAGCAAGAGCTGTTTCCTTGCTGATGGTCTGGGCAAGAGAGAGGATTCTTTCCTTACCAAAGGTCCGGGCAAGAGAGAGCGAGCTGCTGCAGTAGTGCAGCTCCTTATATATCTTGCCCATGGAATGGCCTGAGCCAATCAGCTTTAAGTCCAATTGTCCAATCAGGTTCAGGGGATTTGTGAAGTGTTTTGTACAAACATCCAATCAAGTTACTTTCATTTCCCCCAGATTTCTAATTTACAAACCAAATCTTCAAAAACTGTTTTCCAGTTTGGGGATTTTTGTCAGTTTTCTCCCAATTTCCCCCTACACTGGTCTTCAGCTAGGTGTGCTATGTTCTATAGAAGAAAGAAAGAATGAATGAAGTACTGAGTCTTTTTAATGAGTAATTATTAATTCTAAATAGTGGTTCATTTTGAAGACCTTAGTCATTTTTGATGCTAGAAGAGTTCCAATGCTTATGACAATAATCATGTATCTCAATTTAATTCATTAATTTATAATCTATAGGCTCAAAAAACAATGTATTAACTTACTCAGTTCTTCAATTATTATAGAATGGGGCAAAGAATCAGGAACCCTGGGTTTTATTCTTGGTTCTATCACTGATACATTTTGCATTTTAGAAATCATTTAGCCAATTGGTACTTCAGTTCTGTACCTAAATAATAGAGGCACTCATTTCCTTTCTTTTTCCTTTTATTAATGTCTATTAATTGTACATCCCCATAGGCCTATCAGTTTTCCATACTGTGGGGGCTTGCATGTTGCTATGAGGCTGAATATCCATACTCCTACAAGGAAGGCCAGTTAATATGACTATTATTTAAATTTACACACCTACCACTGAGGCCACAAATGAAGATAGGGAAGATTTCTACTAGCTTCTGCAATCTGAAATAGATTGAACATGTAATCAGAACATACTGATAATTACTGGTGACTGGAACGCAAAAGTTGGAAACAAAGAAGAAAGTTCAATAGTCAGAAAATATGGCCTTGATGACAGAAATAATGCTGGAGATCGCGTGATAGAATTTTGTCAAACCAATGACCTTTTCATAGCAAATATGTTTTTTCACCAACATAGATGGCTACCATACACATGGACTTCCCCAGATGGAACATATAGGAACCAAACTGACTACATTTGTGGGGGGAAAAAAACAATGGGAAACCTCCATATCAAATGTCATAACAAGGCCAGGTTCTGATTGTGGATCAGACCATCAACTACTCATATGCAAATTCAAATTGAAACTGAAGAAAATTAGAACAAGTGTATGAGAGCCAAGGTATGACCTTGAGTATATCCCACCTGAGCTAAGAACATAGACTTCAGTATAGATTGTGACTCAACATCAGCAAAACAAAAATCCTTACCACTGGGTCAGTATGCAACTTTAAAATGAATGGAGAAAAGATTGAGGTTGTCCATGATTTTGCTTTACTTGTTTCTATAATCAACACCCATGGAAGCAGCAGTCAAGAAATCAAAAGCTGCATTGCTTTGGGAAAAGCTGTGGCAAAAGATCTCTTTAAAATATTGAAAAGTAAAGATGTTACATTGAAGACAAAGGTGTGCCTGACTCATGCCATGGTAATTTCAGTTGCATCATATGGTTGTGAAAGCTGGACATTGAACAAGAGAGACAGGAAAAGAATTGATACCTTTGAGTTATGGTGCTGCAGATGATTATTGAATATACCATGGACTGCCAAAAGAACTAACAGATCTGTCCTAGAAGAAGTGCAACCAGAGTGCTCCTTGGAAGCAAGGATGACTAGACTGTGTCTCACTTATTTTGGACATGTAGTCAGAAGGGACCAATCCCTAGAGAAGGAGATCATGTTTGAGAGAGTGGCAGGTCAGTGAAAAGAAGCAAAATCCCAAACTAGATGGATTGACACAGTGTCTGCAACAATGGGCTTGAACATAAATAAGATTGGTGTGCCTGGCACAGAATCGGGGAGTGATTTGTTCTGCTGTACATAGGGTCACTGTGAGTCAGACCCAACTCAATAGCACCTAACAACAAGGACAACATTAATTATACAGAGTAACAGGTTTCATTTTGACATTTCTATGCATGCATATGATGTACTTTGGTCATATTCATCCTCTCTATTGTCCTTTCTTATCCTCTTCTTCCTCCCTATTTTCCCCTTTCCCATACCTAATATTCCCCTTTTTACTTTTATGAGAGACACTAATTTTCTTGACGTGTTCTCACACCCCTCATTAACTAACACTTTTCATATAATACCTATCTTATCAGTGTTACATGTTTAGTTATAATTTCAGACCACGGATGAACCTTGGAAGCTTACTGAAAAGCCATTCCAGTTAATGCTAAGAGACATATTTTAAGCTTTTTATTGGTACAAAAGAGTTCTTTCATATTGAAGATTCAGAGTCCATAAAATTACTCCCGTTCAATGGAAAGATAATCATCTCCATACACGATTAAGTTAAGGAATAAAGACAAAATTTGGCTAGTATTAAATTTGGTGATATTTGAGGGGGAAATATTCACTTTAAAATATAATAGTGTGTCTATTGAATGGCTGTTTTAATAAAAAGGAAAGCCTGATTCAGTATCACAATGAATTGCATAGCTTTTTCATTTCTAGTAGCTTGATAATTTCCCATTGGCATATGCCTGTTTCTATAGTTTATGCAGAGAAAGAAGGAAAATGAAGGAAAAGAGACACTACTGAAATGGCATCTACAACCAAGACTACCAGTAACCCACCCAATAACCACCCTTTTCTTACTGAATACAAAACTCCAACTTTATTTTAAGTAGCAAGATTGTCAGGTGTTCTGTTCAAAGATCTTCCCAGGCTCTGTTGCCACTAGATGTGGCCCTGATATTAAGTTCTGGCCAATAAAATGACAGCAAAAATTTTAGATATGCCTTTCAGAGAGAATTCTTAAAACAATGACAAAGAGATACAACATCCCTGTTGCTTTTTGCCTTTCCCGTTTTCTCAGAATACAGAGTGTGGGCATAATGGCTGAATTTTCAACAATCATTTTGAGACTTTCAGGATGGAAGCTAGTGCTAAAGTTGGCACAGAAGCAAATTAGAAAGAGCCTGAGACCTGGGAAACTTCATAGTGTTAATGTGTAAGTCTCTGGGCATTCTCTAAGATTTGCTACTTCCTTTGTAAGCCGTTGTAATCAGCTTACTGATGATAGCCGCCTAGTCCAGTTTCTAAGTGATAGAACACATTCTATCTTAAGAAAAAGATGATCCCAGACCTACATTACTTTAGAAGTTTCATGGGGCAAGAAAACACTGTCATATGTTTTAGTGCCTTCAATTGTTTCTGAAGTTTGGATCTTAAGTGTTCCCCAGATTGGGGTGCTATTGGGAAGTGGTAGAGCCTTTAAGAGTTGGGGTCTAGTAGGAAGTTTTAGGTCACTGGGAACATGCCCTTGAAGGGGATTGTGGGACCCTAGTCTCTTCCTCTCTCTCTCTTTCTAGTATCCTAGCCATAATGAACAGAAGTAAATTCAAAGGTGAATGCTTTGTTTGCCACTGTGAGATACTTGTTGCCACAGGGCCAATGGGTTATGAACTGAAATCACTGAAACCATGAGCTAAAGCAAACCTTTTTGTTTATAAATAGGTTATCTTAGATATTTATTAGAGTAGTGGAAAGCTCACTAACACACTTGCCAAGTTAAATTTTAAAACCACAGATTGAGAAATGACTAGCTACTCTTGGAAACTCTGCACGGGGACAAGTCCCTAAGGAGAATTTCCTAGCTTTCCTTGTAACAGTTATACAAACCAAATAGCTCTCCCCCAAGCAGAAAAACAGAGATCCTTGTAGCTCTGAGCACCTGTGGCTCCAAGTATAGATGGGCCCATGAGGGGGATGAAATTGGTCCCCAGGAATATGCTACCATCACTTTTACCACTGCAAGTAGTTGTCCATATATCTGTTTCTCCCTGTAGACTGTAAGTTCCTTGAGGACTGAGATTCTCATATTAATCATCATGTCACAAATGATAAGCACTCCATAGACAGAAATTGAGTTAATGAATGAATGAAAGTCTGGGTTCCAAAGTTCTCATGGCCAGGTTCTTCCATTGCCTGAGATCTCATATGTCAACCGAAGGGGTGTTATTGGCTGGCCTCAAGCACACTCAGAATTCAAGAAAAGTCCATTCAATTTTCTTCTGCTGAAAAAAGTGGTGGGTAAAATGATAGCAAGGGAGAGAAGTCTCTTTCCCTCCATATTTGGGGGAGAGGCAATCCACATGGAATAGATGGCACAGATTATATTGCTGGTTAAACATTTCCACATTCCTTTAATGATAGAAATCCTTGTCTCCTCTTTTGATGCAGGAAACCAACCATATTTAGATCCAAAAGCTAGATGAAGGGTCTGGCAGTGTGAATACGTGGTCACAAAGTGGAGGGAAGCACTTCCATCCAAAGGAAAACATGGCAGCATGATAAGTATGAAGCATTTGTGAATTTTTACTACATAATTATCTGTGACAAACATTACAACTATGCCCATGTCTTGTGCATAAACACAGATTTGGGCTCAGATTAGAAAGAATAATTCTAAAGCCAATCCCCACTGTGGTTTGGGTCTCGAAATACTTTAATCAGAGTCCAACATGTAAAACAACAGAAGTGGAAGATTCCTGGTTTGTGAAGGTCAAGAGACTACATACTCCACGTCCTTCCATCTACCCCTATTCCTCACATTGCCCTTGTGGAGAGAACACAGTTTAAAAATCTCTCATGACTATCTTCTTGCTCAATCTAAAAATGAACTCAAAAGCTTAGAAAATATTCATCCCTTTACTCATTACCCAGCAGCAGAAATAGCAGACTAGCCCTGAAAAAGAAATCTAGAAACCTTTCCCCAGTCACTTATTTTTACCTAATTGCTACTCTTCAAAATGAAGCAGGAGATTAAATATTCTTTTAACATTTGCCTGATTTCCTTCCCTTCATTGACACTGTATCTTCATTTAAAAGAAGCAATTTGTTAAATGGATTATGCAGAAAGCTTTAGCATTACTAGCAGCTTCCTCACATATGCCTTTTGTTAACTTCCCAAAACAGCCCTTGGCCATGGGAAAGAAGAGAGAGTCCAATTAACTACCTTAGTCCATTCTCCTTGATCAAACAACCTTTTTGTTATTTCACACTCTCGGTTTCTCAGATTTAGGGCCGTCCTGTCTGGACACCAGATGTTTTATTTGAAAATTGTTACTAGAATATAAATGGAATGAAAACTAATCAGATTGTTATAAATTCAAATAAGGTAGCTTGTTTCTTTGAGAAAAGTTTTTGGTGAAAGAGCAAGCAAAGAAGTATTTTCACCTAATGAAACAGGTAACACACAAGAAAGCACTGTGTAATTTTCTCACATTGCTTTGGGCATTCCATAAATATTAAATAGTAATAATAAAACCAACATGGCCATAACCTATAACACCCCTGGATTCTCTTGGCTTCTCATAAACAATGTCTACCCTGTATGATGGCATGATGGCAGGAGAAAATCTGTAAGTTGAGATTCTAATTCTGTACTTATTAGGAGAAAGAGGTATGATTCTTATCAAGCAACTATAAAAGTTCAAATATTTATTTCTAGATGCTGATAATCAGTTTATTCACTTTTCCTATGTTCAGTTATTTGATGGGGATAACTTGAGCTCAGGATGTTTGTAAAGCAAAGTTCAACTATAAGCACAGAATGTTATAGACACTTCAAGGTTTCTTATAGCTTCAGTTTCCTAGGACTCATATAGCAAAGTACCTTAGGTTGGGTGGCTTAAAGAACAGAAATGCATTTTCTTGTAATTCTAGAAGCTAGTGTCTGAGCATCAGCAAGGCTGGTTTCTACTAAGACGTCTCTCTTAACTTGTGGATGGCCCTCATCTTCCCTTGTATCTTCACATAGTCTTCCACCTTTGTGTGCCTGATATGGATTGAATGTAAAGTGTTCACCACAGGACCATTTGTTTGAATGTTTGGTCCTCAGCTGGTGGTGCTATTTGGGGAGGTTATAAAGCTTTTAGGAGATGGGTCCTAAGTGAGAACAGGCCATTGAAGATTATACTCAGCCTTCAGTTCCTGCCTTGTTCTCTTTGTTTCCTGATCCAACATGATGTGAACACCTCTCCTCTGCCAAACATTCTTGCCACCATGATCTTTTTTCTCAAGCACATGAGGGACTCAGTCCTATGAAACCTAACAATAATTACAACAACATAAGCCAAAGTAAACTTTTTATTCCTTAAATTGTCTCTTTGAAGCATTCTGTCACAGTGACTTGTAAACAACTAATACAGTGCCTGTTTCCTAATCTCATTTTCTTATGAGGACATTTTCATGTTGAATTAAAGTCTAGCTAATGAACTAATTTTAGTTTAGTTACCAGTTTTTTAGTTACCAGTTTAAAGATAGCCTTTCTATAGCCACATTCTCAGGTAGTCCTAAGGTTAGGATGTCAACCCATGAATTTGGGGGGGGAACAATTCATCTATAAAACTTATAATAACTGAAGGGAATTTCATGTGCACTTATTACCAATCCTTCATTTTATCGCTGAAGAAATTGGACCTGGGAGATGAAGTGTAAAGTCCAAGAAGAGAGCTTTCTGGTACACAGTAGCACATATGTACTTTGGGATGCTGTGTTTTGTTTTTAACTTTTTACTGAAATTTAACATATGTACAAAAATTACACAAATCACAATGACTTTCTTTCTTTTTTTTTTTTTTTTTTGTGGTACTGGGGGTTGATCCTGGGGCCTCACGCCTGCATGCTTTGCAAGTGCTGGACCACTGAGCTGCACCCCTAGCCCTTTTATTTATTTATTATTTTTTTTTGCTTACTTCCTGAGACAGGGTCTCACTAAGTTACATAGACTTCCTCTAGTCTCGAACTTGCAATCCTCCTGTCTCCACCTCCCAAGCTGCTGGGATTACAGACGTGCGACACCATGCCCAGCTGGAAATCACAATGACTTTCTCAAAATGAATAAATATGTGCATATGGATAAGAAGCCAGGTAACTCCAAAATGCCAGGGGCAGAATGAAGTAGGGTCAGAACTAGGACAAGAACAAAAGTCTCTCAGACTTCCAGTCCACTATTCTTTTGCTGAAAATTTAGAGAAAGAAAAATATGATATGATTCCATGAAAATCTTGTTCCACCTGCAGTGGACCTGTAATTTAATAAGCATGACTTGTCACTCCTAGGTCATTGTTGACAAATGGATAGGACAGAGGGAAGTTCACATTGGAGCAGTCCACTTCCCTCTAGTCTGAAATGTAGTAACATGGATTGTTGCTTTCAGATTTGTGAGCAAAATTATGTGACTTCACTTATCTATACAGAAGTGTATGCATTCCAGGAACCCTCAAGATAATCTGCTGGGAGTGGGAAGTAAATATTAGAATTGTCTATATTAACTTCTTTATCCTAAAGTAAGAAGCAAGTTACTTTATGCACACTATATGTACACATTGACAATGATCAGGTCTCATGAGACATGAAAAAAGAATATGTGTTTCCTGAGAGGCACTTTGAAGTGTTGTCATGCATCACAATTTACATTATGTGCCTAGCTAAGTGAATTTATGGTTCATATCATCTAGTCTGAACTAAATTATCCCTTACAAAATGGACAAATGACTTGAAAATATTCTTTCAAAGAAGCTGCCCATTGGAGAGAGAATAAATAATACAAGCACAAGTAAATAAGAAAATTGCTGAGCTGAACTTTTCATCATGGAACACAATATGAGGTAAAAGCAATGATGACCTAATTATATCACACATATTGAATCATATTCCTCTCATGTTCTTTTCTCTTTAAAGAGAAAAAAAGTTCATAGGATCTTGTATGATAGATAGGGAAAAAATACTTATTTAAAAATATTGTTTATCTTTATCTTGTCTTTTATACATTTACATTGTGGTCAGGAGTTTCCATGTACAACATATGTACATAGGATACTATAATGTACCAAATATGTTTTACAACATTCACAAGTACATATGTAAGTAAGCATACACATATTGTGAATTCTTGCTCAAACAATTCTTTGTTGATGTATGATCTAAAATGTATAGTGGCCACTGGCCATAGCACGCAGAGCTGTTTGTAGAGAAAGTGTCTGCCCATGAGGAATTATCACTTCTTCTAGAGCTTTCTGGTACACAGTAGCAGATATGTACTTTGGGATGCTGTGTTTTGTTTTTAACTTTTACTGAAATTTAACATATGTACAAAAATTACACAAATCACAATGACTTTTTCAAAGTGAATAAATATGTGCATATGGATAGGAAGCCATGTAACTCCAAAATGCCAGGAGTTTCTCCTATGGTCCTTTCCAGTCACTGGCCCAGCCAAGGGCAATAACTATTCTGTTTCTTACCTCATAGCTTAGTTGTGCCTGTTTTTGAACTTTGTATGAATGGAATTATGCTGTCTTTTTCATAATGATTTGTAGGAGTTCTTTATACCCTCTGAATGCAGGTCCTTTTTACTGAAAATATTTATGTATTCATATACATTGAAAAATATCCTCTTCTCCTCTGTGGTTTGACTTACTTTTCACTATCTTAGTAAGTCTTTGGAGGAAAAGAAGTTCTTAATTTTAACATAGTTAAATTTATCAAAACTTTTTCATTTATAGTTAGAGCATTTTTGTCCTGTTTAAGAAATCTTTGTTTATTCTAAGTCCTAAAGATGGTCTTCGTTTTATTTTTAAAGTTTTATCATTTTGTTTTTAAATTTAGATCTGAAATCCTTCTAGAATGAATATTTTAGTATGGCATCAGGTAGTGGTCAAAAATACATATTTTTTATGGATATCTCTGTTAGCTTGTACCATTTATTTCAACATATTATCCTTTTCCCAATTCATTGTAGTTATTTTTTCATAAAACTCTATTTATGTTTGAATATGTTTCTGAGCTTTTTATCCTGTTCCATTGGTTTATTAGCTAGTATAAATATTGAACTCTCTTAGTCACTATAGCTTTAAAATAGGTCTTTAGTCTAGAAGAGTAAGCCCTCCTTCTTTGTCCTTCAAATTTGTTTTGATTTTTTTTAAGTTCTTTGCATTTTTATATAAATTTAATATTGGTTTGTGAATTCCCCCCTCCCAAAAAATGTAATCACATTGGATATCTAGCTCAATTTGGAAAGAATTGACATCTTTACAGTTTTGAGTCTTCTATAAACATGGTATATTGTTCCATTTATGTAGATCTATAATTTGTCCCAGAACATGTCAGCCCACTCCTGAAACAATCCCCAAAACAACTCAGCCATCAAAAACCTATGAGAGTTGCTATGAGTCAGACTTGACAGCAACTAATGACAAGAACAACAACAGTAATTTCTCCCAGTAATGAATTGTGGTTTTTCAGTATTAAATGTAAATTTCAAGTTGCACACCTTATATTAAATTTACTTACAGATATTTGATGTTTTCTCTTACTATTGTAAATGAGATCATTTTAAAAATATTAATTTCTAATTGTTCTGGTGTATATAAATAGAAATCTATGTTAGCATAGATTTTATCCAGCTACCAATGCCAAATT
>VMDO01025519.1:0-28088 GCA_007922755.1 Pedetes capensis
CAGTGTTTCTTTGCTATCCATAGGGTTTTCAATGGCTAGTTGTTTTGGGAGTGGCTCACCAGGTCCTACTCCCTAGTCTGTCTTAGTCTGGAAGCTCAGCTGAAAACCTGTCCACCTTGGGTAACCTTGCTCATGTCTAAGGTTACAGTGGCAGAGCTCTCAGCCTCATCGCAACACGCAAGCCCCCATGGCAAACTGATAGACATGTGGGGGCTCTGATGGTAAAATAATTAATACAAGGATGCATATATAGCATAAGAAAAAGAGAAGGAGAATAGAAAGAGGGAAGAGAGTAAAACCAGGAAGGAAGCAAATAAAAATTAAAACAAAACAAAACAAACAAAAAAAACCCTCATGCATAAACGCTCCTACCCACGTATAAAATCGCTTATAGTCAGGTGCGGTGGTATACACCTGCATTCCCAGCAGCTTGGGGGCGAAAGCAGGAGGATCGCAAGCCCAAGATCACAGGCAGCCTGCGCAACCCAGAGAGACCCTGTGTCAAAAAGTAAAAATATGGGCTGGGGGCGCAGCGCAGCTTTCCGCCCACTTGGGAGACCACTTGGGAGAACCAAATCCTCTTGTGGGTGGGATGATATTCAACCCCCCAGAGAGAGTCTGTAGTAGGTCTGCCATGCATGGCAATTGCGCTCGAAACTGTTCTTATTGTGTCTAATTGTCCCGCAAGACTGCCAGAAAGGAGCTCTCTGTCCGCGTGGTGCTCAGCCTCCTCCGCAAACCTCACCTTTCTCCACAGTGCAGTGGGATGACTTAGGATCCCATCTGGTGTGTCTGGGGTCCAGGCATATGTGTGCCCGTATGTCTGTGGAGATTGCGTCTGCATGACTGTCCCGCCACAACAGGAAAGAGGGAGCCGCGTTTCAGCTCTGGCTGTGAACTGCTGGCACTGGTTTCCCACCGCCACAACAGGAGGGAGGGAGCGATTCCATGCTGACTCACCCGAAAACTTGCAGTTTGTGTCCCGCGGCAGGGTGACAGTGTGATGTCAAGGTTGCATGCTGTGTTGGGTCTGGCTCCCCTGGGTGTGTGGGCAAAGTCCCCTCCGAGTCTCCAGGATTCTATCCTGCCGTCTGCGTGAAAGCGAAATGGCGGAATGGCAGTCCTGCCACTGACCTCTGTGTAATTCTTCCGAAGCCAAATGTTCAATTTCAGTGTCCATCCAGTTTCATCCTCTGTCTCCCAATCTAGACTATCACTGTTTCTATCTATTCAATGTGAGTTCTAAACCTCTCATCGAGGCTTCCCTTTACTCTGGGAGAGAAGGCGTGTGTTATCTGTCCGCCATCTTGATTTTTTCCCCATATATATATATATATATATATATACTCCCTCTCTATATATCTATATCTATATATCTATATAGATATGTATCTATATATCTATATCTATATATCTATGCAGATATGTATCTATATATCTATATCTATCTATATAGATATATATCTATATATCTATATCTATATCTATCTATATATCTATCTATATATATAGAGAGAGAGAGTCATAGACAGAGACAGAGATACAGAGACAGAGAGACAGACTGATGAGACAGAGGCAGTGCTAAAGATTTAAAGCAAAGGCCTGTTGTAGGCTAGGCAAATTGTAGGATGGGGCTACAGCCTCAGCCCTTAATGTATGCTTGGTTAATGAACTCATTGGATGGATGGATGGATGGATGGATGGATGGATGGAACAGAACACAGAAGTCTGAGCAGCTCACTCTGGCCCTCTGGAAGGTCCGGATTGAATATCGTGCCTCTTTACCTACACTCAACCTCCTAGTCACCATTGAAGAAGAGAGTGGCCAGGGGTGTACTCAATGGTTGTGTGTGCTTAGCCTGTGGGAAGCCCTGTGTTCCATCCCAGCCCTCACATAGAGACTGTGATTGCCATATACTCAGCTCCTAAATTTGGTGCATTCAAAATGATGGCCTTCTTCAGAAGTGGGGGATTAGAGAGCTCCCAGGAAATCTGTAGTTATGACGAAGGCCTCAAAAGGGGCTCAGCTTTGCTGCCTTCTGAGTATTTCCAAATCTGTCTCCCCATATAGAGGAGTGCCTCCCCACTGCATGCCACTGCAGTCTCACCAGTGACCCACCCCTGACGGGTAGGGGAAGCGTTCCACATGTCCTGCTTGTTAATACCAAACCATCAGTCAGTCCACACACAGCTTGCTTCTTCCAGATGAGCTGGAGGCAAGAAGCTTCCATTCTGCCCAGCTGATGAAACCCATTGGCATCATTTGCCTGTCTAAGACATCACTCCTCTCTACCGGAACCCGGAATGTCAGAGGGGAGACAGATGCCCACGCCAGTTCTGGGACCACATCTGTCCAACACAGGACTGAGAGCTCCTGGGGGTGTTGGCGTGTGTGTTCAATTTCAGGCACCACTCATGTGGAAGGTGGAGCAAGAAGCCACCGCACACACTAGAGCCTTTTTTTGTTATTGCTGTTATTTGTAACTTAAAATATATAATCCCCAATGGGCTGAGCACTTGCTGGAGCGGACTGCCTTCTCCTCCTGCTGCTGAGGCACTGAGGGTGTGATTCGCAGCCTTTGGGAAGTCTGGCCCTAGCCAGCCTGTCAGCCTGTCACCGGGACAGGAAGCCACAGCCACCGTTAGCAGGTACTGGCTCTGCCTTGGCTCCGAAACCCGGGGGCCCCCACAGTGTCCTCGGTTGGACCTAGGACTTACAGGACTCCTGGAGCCTGCTGAAGGGAGGGACAGAGGTGAGAGACCTGGAGCGAGGAGGCCGTGGAGAAAGGGAATATCAGCAGTTAGGAGAAACCCTGCTACCTGTGGCAGCGATGTGTGAGGACAGACGCTGCGTGAAGGCTGTCGGCCACGGCTGTGGGGATGGGCGTGCGGGTGGGCCGGAGGCAGCTGGAAGGGAGGAAAGGGTCGGAGGAGCAGGAGGGAATTGTCTCCACGGAGGACCGCCACGGAGGTGGCGCTGGGGATGTTTGGACAAGGAAACTCTTTGAAGCTCCTCTCTTGGCCTCCCCAGCCTGGACCTGGTCCCCTCCCCTCCATAAAGCCATTAGCTCCTGGTGCCAGCCCTATCTCTGCTCCATCTCTTTCGGTTCCAGTTGGTGCATTCACAGACCTCCTGCCCTGAGGGACGGGGGAGGATTTATGGGGGGTCGCGGGGGAGGGGCGGAGAGGCCTGTTGGAGAAGTCGAGTGTAGGGAGCTGTTAGAGCCGCGCTTGAGGTCCGATCGTTTCCGAGCCGGCTCTGCATGACAAAGGGGCAGGAGCGAGCCTCGGCTTTGATCTGCCCCCTGCCGGCCGCACACCTGCCCGCTGGTGCCCCCGCCCCAGCGCAGACCCCAAGAAGAAAAATCAAAAGGAGGTGGAGAAGAGGCTGCCTCTGCGCTCCTGGATCCTACTCAGGCCACCTTCCTCTCTTGGTGGCCCGGGGACAAAAATATTTCCCAGACTGATGACCCAAAGCACCTGCCGCCCCTCCCGGAGAGCCCGGAGACCTGGACCCTCGGGACGGCGCGGTGCGCTGGAGGTGGGGCAGACGGCGGCGCGCGGGGCTGCGTGTGGGGCTGGAGGTGCCAAGGGGTCCTGGGAAGACACTCATTGGCGACGTGGGGGCCCGCCCCAGATGGACGCGGGCGGAACCGAGGTGGGGGTAAGGAGGAGGGGCGTGTTTCTGCTGGCTCACTCTGGGATCCAGAAGCACGGATCCTCCGTGCTGTCCGCGACCTCTAGGAAAGGTTGCATTGGGGACCAGCCACAGGCGTTAGTTACGAAAAGCCCAAGGCAAAGGCGGGGAACACTGGTGCTGCAAGGGAGGGGTCGTGGCTTCTGGAAGATGCGTCCTCAGCACAGATCTTGGATGCAAGAGATGCAGCCAGGAAGTGACAGGGTCCACAGTGCTGCTGCTAGAAAAGGTGGGCAGCGTGGCCCCTCTAGGGCCAGAGTGGGGAGGAGGGGACAGGCCACCGAGCTGGCCAGCCAGCGGGTTCCTGTATGGCTTGTACATTTCCCTCCTTCTTTTTTCTTTTCTTTTCTTCTCTTTTCTTTCTTCTTTCTGTTTCGTGTTTCAGACAGGGTCTCACTGTGTAGCCCAGGCTGGCCTGGAACATGAGTTGAGCCTTCTGCCTCTGGAGTGCTGGGATTACCGGTGTGCACACCACATCCGGCATGGCTTTTACATTTCTTGAAAGAGTTGTCTTGAGAAAGTAAAAAGTTCTCACTCTTCTCAGTACCACCATTCCATAAGGATAAACACAGGTTGGGATTACGAAATTTATTTAGAGGGAGAAAGGTACAGATGGGGAGGAAGACACCCCCTTGGTTGTAGGTAAATCTAATTTCACTGGCTGTTTTTTAATCTTCTACAAAGACGAGCCTGATGGTCACAGAAGTAAATCTCTGGGCTGGAGTGAGAGGTTAAGAAAAGGAAAAGAAGAAAAGGAGTAGCAGGCTGGTCCTTGTGTCCCTCCATGTTCCAGAAAGGCTGGTGTGTGAAGCAGCTTCCGCAGAGAACACGCATTTCTTGAAATGATTGTGTTTGTTCCTCTGTCCTGGCTTCTCAGCTCAGTTTCCTTTGGATTCGTTCCTGAGTAGGGTCCCACAGTCTGGGGAAGTGACCTAAAACCCCTGTGGTGAGACAATAAGTAGTAAGGGGTGGAGGTGAAAAGGGCCTGAATGTCTTTGTGGAGCAGAACTTGACTTCAGGTCCTCCCCAGAGCTCATCCTTTGAGCTTTCCTGCACTGCACCTCTCTCTCCTGGCCTTGTTGTGTCTGCCGGTTTGCACACTGACTCTTCCTTTATTTCCCCTTTCTGCAGGGAGGCCTGCTTTGGAAGGTGTCAGTCCCAGGGCACTGGGGTGGCCTGAGGCCGACCATGCCCAGCCTGCTGTTGCTGTTCACAGCGGCTCTGCTCTCCAGCTGGGCCCAGCTGCTGACCGACGCCAATTCCTGGTGGTGAGTGGGAGGGGCTGTGGTCTTGCTTCTGCACCCTAAAGCTCCCTTGGTAATTGAGGTGTGGAGAGGGCACTGTAGGTCGCAACCCTACCTTTATTCAAGGAATGCCAAGGGCCTCCTCAATCCCAGGAAAACTCTGAGAGCTCTTCTCTCTCTCTAGTCCCCGGAGGTAAGGGTTCCACTGTGGTAAAGAAGGATTTATTGTTTGGTTTTTCTCTGATTCTGTCTATAATCTCTTTTTCCTGGATCTTTCCCCATTCCCACAAATTACTATAAATAGCTCTCTTATTGTTATTGGATAAATAAGAATTTTATTTTTCATACTGGGAGTTGAACCCAGGGTCTCGCACTTGCGTGCTTTGCAAGTGCTGTACCACTGAGCTGCACCCTCAGCCCATTTTTTTACTTTTTTTGAGACAGGGTCTCTCACTAAATTATGCAGACTACCTCTATCTCGAACCTTCGATCCTCCTGCCTCTGCCTCCCAAGTCGCTGGGATTATAGGCATGCTCCACTGCGCCTGGCTAAATAAGAATATTAATAGTATGCACAAAGCCATGTATTCAACCCCCAGCAGTGCAAAGAGAGAGAGAGAGAGAGAGAGAGAGAGAGAGAGAGAGAGAGAGAGAGAAAGAGAGAAAGTAAGAAAGAATCCTATGAAGCCAGGTGTGATGGCACACACCTGCAGTTTCAACTACTCTGGAGACTGAGGCAGGAGGATCACATGAGCCCAGGAGTTAGAGGCCAGCCTGGGCAACATAGTAAGACCTCATCTCTAACTCTATAACACACACACACACACACACACACACACACACACACACACAGCGTGCATGCACACACACATTATATGTATACATGTAGACACACACATATGGATACTAATATATATGTGTAAGCCTGCAGCTGTACCACATTGGCATCTGATCCCACCAGATTTCGGAAGCTAAGCAGGGTCAGGCCTGGTTAGTCCTTGGATGGGAGACTGCCTGGGAACCAGGTGGGGGAACTAGGTGCTGAAGGCTTGGGAGAAGGACCTGGGGGCCCAGTCCCAAAAAACAATCCACCATTAAAAACCCTAGGAATAGCAGACAAGGACTGATACAGTGCCAGGAATGGCACAGTGTCAGGAAGTGTTTCATCTGTTGTACCTAGGATCACTATGAGTCAGGCTCAACTTGAAAGCACCTAACAACAACGACCTATATTGACATACATAGAAATACTTTGTTCTGATTTGTTTTTGCAATACCAGGGCGCTGAACCCAGGGCCTTGCCCATGCTGGGCAAGGGCTCTCCCACTGGGCTCTCCCACCTCCAGCTCCTTTTTATCTTTTATTTTGAGAAAGGGTCTCGCTAAGTGACATAGGCTGCCTCTGGCAGGCTGCCTCTGACCTCGAACTCGCCATCCTTCTGCCCCTCCCTCCCGAGTTGCTGGGATTATAGGTGTGAGGCACTGCACCTGGCTAAATACTTTTTTTTTTTTCCTTTTTTCTGGCAGAGGCAGAAAAAGTAAAATTCCAACTTGATTAGTCTAAAGACCAGGTGAGGGCCATGCAGGATCACATGTGGCTTTCATTCCACATTTTTAAGGCCTCTGTCATTGCCAAGTCAACAGGGAAATGGCAAGCAATCACCACCTATTTTGCATGTTGTATGCCCTGCATGCATTTTCATTCAGATGGCAAGTCTATAGCTTTCTCCTCTAATTTAACACTTTATTGTGTCTGGTGGATGATGAGCAAAAGAGAGATTTCCTGAACCTATTAACAGTGGGTTAGGGGATGTGTGGAGTAAGATATAGAAGTGAAAAAGCTGAGTATATATTGTGATGTGTGTGAACTGGATTCTATTTTAAAGGCATAGGGGACTTTGATGTCAGGGAATTGATTGCTTTCCATCACATATCTTCCACCTGGTCTAAACTGAAGTAACCATTCCTATGTCTTGAACATTTGGCTCTTTTTGCCTTCTGCCTCAAATGAGTAGCTGCCCATCTGCCATGCCTTCCACTCTGCCTACCCTACCTCCATCTGTTAAGGCCTGTTCAAGTTCTGCCATCTCCTTTTCTTTTCTCTTCTTCATTGAGTCAGGGTCTTGCTCTGTAGCCCAGGCTGCCCTCGAATTTATATCACAAGTGTGTGCCCACCCCCACTACCAGCTCGTTGTCTCCTTATAAAGGCTTCTCCTCAAAGGAAGAGATTTTCCAATCTGAACACGATGGATCCAGAAGCCATCTATCTTAGGCATTTGTGCTCATGCCTCAGCTTCCCTCTGTGTGCCCTTTAAAAGCATGCACTCTGTTTTGCTAATTTTCCTCTCCATGTCTGTAGTGCAGGGCCTTGTACACTGAATGTGTTTGGTAGATGTTGGATGGATGCTGTAACACTGCCCAGGCCCAGGCTCACTACTGGGACTTCTCTCCTTTCTGGATTGCTGTTATAGGTCTTTAGCTATGAACCCAGTGCAGAGACCGGAGATGTTTATCATTGGTGCTCAGCCTGTGTGCAGCCAGCTTCCTGGGCTCTCCCCTGGCCAGAGAAAGCTGTGCCAATTGTACCAGGAGCACATGGCCTACATCGGGGAGGGAGCCAAGATGGGCATCAAGGAGTGCCAGTACCAATTCCGGCAGAGGCGGTGGAACTGCAGCACTGTGGACAACGTGTCTGTCTTTGGCAGAGTCATGCAGATAGGTAAGAGGGCCCCTGTGGATGGCTCAGCCATTGCCGGCATAAATGTAAGCTCTCCCAGGACTGGCACACTGACAACCCAGATGGGAGCCTCTCTGGGTTCTCTGGAGGCTTGGAAGCAGCGTGCAAGAGGGGAGCCCACAAACAAGCAGCCTTCCGGTCCTGCAGCTTCTGCTCCTCAGCCTCCCTCTGGGGCAGGCTAGCTGTGACTCACCCTGGGTGGGAGTGGGACATCAGAGTTGCCTTAGGGTGGAGTAAGAGGCTGCCAACCACCACAGAGCCTTTGTCTCTGTGCAACAAGGGCCTCCTTTTCGTCTTTTTAAAGTCTTGGGGCGAGAACTCAAAACTGTAGCCCTGAATGTTTGTAAGCTTCTTCTCCTTGGACCCTAGAAAGAGAGATAGAAACTTGAGGCCAAATTGGTGATAGCTGTCATTAACTGGCCCCAGACCTGTGCCGGCTTTTTCATTTGAAAGGGGCTGTGTGTGTGAAAGTGGGGGAAGGGAGCCCAGAGACGGCAGGAGAAAGATGAGAGGCCAGTCCTCCGGAGTCGTTCCCTCCTCCTTGCCCACTGCCGCTCTAGGAGTCTTTGGCCGCCCCATTGCTTAGATGGAGGTGTGATCCGAGGTTTAATTGTTTTAGGTCCTTTTGAAATGCAATCCTCCGTCTCTCTGGCAAGAAATCGAGAAATCCGGCCCTATTCTACTCGGTCTTAACCCCAGGGCCATAAAAGGAAGGTGTTGGTATTCGCCCTGCTTCACATTCTTCCAGAACAGCTTCCCGTCCTAAGGCCACATTCTGGAGTTACCTGGGGCAGGGGCTTTCCTAAAAAGTAATGATTGCACTGCCAAGGGAGCTGGGGAGTTAGAAATTTTGAAGTTCTCTCTTTCGAAGGTAGGGCTGGGATTTAGCTCAGTTGGTAGAGCACCACTCTGCAGTCTCTGAGGTCCGGGGTTTGATTCCCAGCACCGCAAAAATGGGAAAAGGACGTGGCAATCCACTCCCAAGGCAATCCCGAACAGTCAGCCATTGAAAACCCTATAAGGGTCACTATGAGTCAGACACGATTTGATGGCACCTAACAACAACATTTCGAAGGATGTCTGAAAGGCCCCACCCCCTCCCACTTAGTCCGGACCTCTTTCACCTGCCTCCTACTGAGAAGTAAGAAGGAAGGGACGTCACTTTCAATCTTGCTGCCCCTTCCACTTTCTTCCGGATCAGCCCCTGGGGTCATAAAAGGAGTGCTCAGGTGTTCTTGAGAAGCCTTAGGGAAAAACTTTCACAAATAAATGGACTTGGGGGTAAAATGGGATTCCTCCCTGTTTACCAATCCCTCTGGAACCTGCTTGTATTTGTCCATTCCTCCTTGGTGAAAGTCTCAGCAGCATCTGTTTGAGTGAGGGCGCCAGGCTGACGTAGGAAGAGAACAACATCTTCCAGTCATTTCAAAGGAGTTACTATTTTTTATATATACTTGATATTGGCTGAAATCTTGTCACGTGTCGTTTCATTCGAGAATGGTGGGCAGTGAGGCTTTCCTTAGGAAAGAAACAGTGGCAGGAACAGCCACTCGGCTGGCTCCACATTTGCACAGCAGAACGACTCGGCCAGGAAAGCACATTTCACTCGTCCTGGTTCAGTTACAAACTGGAGCCCTCCTGGCTGCCTCATTTTCCCCATTCCTTTTTCTAGCTTCCCTGAAGGCTCACGCTACCTGGGAAGCTGTCCATCCTTCCTTCTTCCCCTGGTCCCAGGGTCAAGCTATTGACGAATCTCACTTTCTCTGCTTCTGCCTTCCCAAAGCTTCCTTTCTTCTTTGAAGCTGCTGCAAACGTCTGTCCGTCACCAGAGGGAAGCAGAGCAATTTGGAGGCTTGTTGGCGCTTAGCCCAGTCTTTGCCTGGTGAGCTGAGAGGCAGCCTCTAGGCCACCAGCTGCTGGAGGAGGGTATGATAGCATTCTGCCGGCTCCTGGGAGCAGGAAGACAAGGATCTCTTTAGTAGCTCTGTGGCTGCTGGCTTCTTAGCCTTGTGTCCTTCAGATAGGTTGAGTGTCAGCTCTGAATCGTTTCACATCTTAGATAAGCGTCCACATTGCTTATGCAGCCTGAAGCTCTGCCTTCTCTCTAGCTGAGGGCTGCTCTAGAGGGCTTTCCTTACCAGAGACCCAAATGCTACTCCTCACAGGCAGAGCTACCCACTCTCCCCCTCCCTCTGCAACAGAGGCAGAGAGAGCCTGCAAGTGATGGCTAGTACACTGAGGACATACATCCCAACCATCAGGATAGGCCAGAACTGTCAGAGCGCCTAACGCCTGGTGTATTTCATTCAAAAGGCACTTCAGACAGGGCAGATTGAACTTGGAAAAGCATGTTTGCTAAGGAACAGTGGAAGAAATCATACATATGTAGTTGGGAAAGGAACACATAAAAGGCATATTACTTGTTTTCAAACACTGAAGAACTGTCAAATGGAAAAGGGAGTAGACAGCTTAGCTCCAGCAGGCAGACGTTGTAGTGAGGCATATTTTGGTTTGATATGAGAAAGACCATTCCAGTCATTTAAAAAGGATGGACTGGTTGCTTTGAAAGCCCATTCTGCTTCTCTGAGGAATGTTGAGAAGGAATGTTCCCCATGGATGGAATGTAGCTCTGGACTGGGGCTTCCAAGACTCCTTCCTGTCTAGAATGTCATGTCGGGGGTCAAGGCTACATTTTAGGAAGACTTCACAGAGAACTTCTCAGAACAGGGCCCTGCTTGCCTCCCTAAGAGCCTCCTGGGCCATCTTACCATCCAGGTACTCCTTGTCCCCATCTGGCTCCCCTACACCAGATCCCAGCTGTAGCTGTGGTTCAGTCCTGATGGCTGAATCATGAGCGGAACTTCCTGCCCTCATTTGGGTTTTTCTTGGGGGATTCCTGTTTCACAATTGATCAGAAGCCAAACCCTGGTTAACTGAGGAAAACTGACTCACCCAGTATGCTCCAGTTTCAAATGTCACTGTGTGGTACCAGGTAATCAAGAAGTAGGGCACAGGGGGAAGTAACTGCAGTTTAGTGGGTGGCAGAGGGCTGCCCGTCCTCCTGCCAAGACAGGCCCCACCACTGAGGCAGGAGAGGCGGAAAGGGAGAGCACAAGGTGTCCTGGTGCAGTCTGAGGTCAGCATTAAATCTGTTTCCTGCTGAGAACCACTTCCTGCCCTCCATATCGGAGCCTACATGAATATTATTATTCATTAAAACAGCTTGTTGTTGTTGTTGTTAGGTGCTGTCGAGTCGGTATCCGACTCATAGCGACCCTCATAGGGTTTTCAATGGCTGAGTGCTTCGGGATTGCCTTGGGAGTGGATTGCCAGGCCCTTCTCCCATTTTTGCGGTGCTGGGAATTGAACTCCGGTCCTCAGAGACTGCAGCGCAGCGCTCTACCCACTGAGCTAAATCCCAGCCCCTAAAACAGCTTAAGGAGATATAATTCACATTTTAAAGTCTACGTTTCAGTGATCTTTAGTATATTCACCTGATGTGTAACCATAACCAATTCCGGAGTGTTCTCATCATTCTGTAGAAAAAGTGCCTACCAAGCAGGGCATGGTGGCACAGGCCTGTAAGCCCAGCAACTAGAGAGGCCAAGGCAGGAGGATCACAGGTTTGAGGCCAGGGGCAGCCTGTATAACATAGCAAGACTCTTATCTCAACAGAAAAAATAAAAAATGTGCTGAGGGTGCAGCCCAATGGTAGAGCACTTGCAAAATATGTGCAAGGCCCTGGGTTCAACCACCACATACCACAAAAAAAAAAAAAAAAAAAAAAAAAAGGCATATCCTTAACTATCACTCCCATCCCCTATCCTCAGCCCTGGGCAACATTAATCTCTCTCTATAGATCTGTCCAGTCTGGACCTTGCATACAATGGGATCATATCGCACATGGCCTTTGGTGACTGACTTCTTTCACTTACTATAATTACATATCCATGTTGTAGCTTCTGTCAGTACTTTATTCCTTTTCTGGCTGAATAATACTCCCCGTTGTACGGCTAATACCACATTTTGTTCAACCATTCACCTGTTGGTGGGCAGTTGGATTATTCCCACTCTTTGACTCTTTTTTTTTTTTTTTTTTTTTGCGGTACTGGGGGTTGAACCCAGGGCCTCGCTCCTGCATGCTTTGCAAGTGCTGGACCACTGAGCTGCGCCCCCAGTCCATTTTTTTTACTTTTTGAGACAGGGTCCTGCTAAATTATACAGACTGCCTCTGGTCTTGAACTTGCAATTCTCCTGCCTCCACCTCCCGAGCTGCTGGGATTACAGGCGTGCACTACGGCGCCCCCGCTCTTTGATTCTTATGAATGGTGTTGCAGTGAGAATTTATGTGGAAGTGTTTGTGTGGACAGACCTTTTCATTTCTCTTGGGTATATTCTTAGGAATGGAACTGCTGGCTTATCTGGCAACTCTGTCCAACCTTCTGAAGAATTGCCAGACTGTTTTCCAAAGCCACCCCACCATGTAACCTTCCCATGTTTGGTACACAACACAGGATGGTCCCATATCCTTACTGACAGCTACCTTTTTTTTTTTTTTTTTTTTTTTTTTTCAGTACTGGAGGTTGAACCCAGGGCCTCAAGCTTGCCTGCTTTGCAAGTGCTGTACCACTGAGCTGCACCCCCAGCCCTTTTTTTTACTTTTTGAGACAGGGTCTCACTAAATTACTCAGACTGCCTCTGGTCTTGAACTTGCCATCCTCCTGCCTCTGCCTCCCGAGTCACTGGGATTACAGGCCTACATCACCATGCCTGACTTGACTCAGCTGTCTTTTGATCGTGGACTTCCTAGTGGCTATGAAGTGGGATCTCATTTTGATTTTGATTTGCATTTCCCTGAAAGCTGAGGATAATTTTCTATAAACATTTTCTTTTCTTTTCTCCCCCCACCCCAGGACTACAGAGTTGAACCCAGGGCCTTAAATTTAGTAGGCCCGTGTTCCGCTGCTGAGCTGCACCCCAGGCCCCCCCCTTTCTATTATTTTGAGACAGGGTTTCACTAAGTACTGCAGGACTCTGGCCTTGAACTCACGATCCAACTGCCTCTACCTCCCCAGTGGTGGGAATTACAGGCATGCTCAATGGTGCCCAGCGTCATATGAGTGTTTAAGTGGATTGCTACAGCAATAAAAAGGAACCTAGCTGGGATTTCCTACTGGAAAATGATCTGGATAGTTAGAGGGACTGTGCTCAGTGTCTGAAACTGCAGGTACCACAGATGTGGTTCTGCAGTGCTCCAGGTGGGAGGCAGTCTGGGGCCTATGGAAGATAGGGAGACAGCTTGGATTATTCTGGCCCTGGTAAATCCACTTGGCCTTTCCTGGTATCTGCCACTATGGAGATAGATAAGGGCAATAATAAAGTCCAGTGGGTGGCTCAGAGGGTGAGAAACACTATAGGTGAGGGAGAGACTCTTGCTGGTGCTGCTGACCCCATGGTTTCTTGTTGGGTCTCATTCTGTTAGTCCTTTGGGCTCCACAAATGTACCATGGCATCCTCCATCCATTTAGGTCTCTCCCGGAAGCCTGCTGTCCTTGAAGCTCTGCAGCACACAGTGTAGGCCATGCCTGGAAAGTTTCATTGGGCAGAGGCAGGGCTAAAAGGCAGGCTAAGAAGGAGGCAAGTTCAGCCCATGGTAAAGAGAAGCTTCTACCCACTGGAGCCTTGGGAAAGGAGGGGCTCCATCAGGATCTTGGTTCCCACCCCAGGAGTGTGGCAGCAGAGGCCCAGGCTCAGGAGAAGGCGGAGAGAAGGAAAGGGCCTCCAGCCTCACGACCTCCCTTGCCATCCTCTTCTCTTGCAGGCAGCCGCGAGACCGCCTTCACCTATGCTGTGAGCGCTGCCGGGGTGGTGAACGCCATCAGCCGCGCGTGCCGCGAGGGCGAGCTGTCCACGTGCGGCTGCAGCCGGACCGCGCGGCCCAAGGATCTGCCCCGGGACTGGCTGTGGGGTGGCTGTGGGGACAATGTGGAGTACGGCTACCGCTTTGCTAAGGAGTTTGTGGACGCCCGGGAGCGGGAGAAGAACTTTGCCAAGGGATCTGAGGAGCAGGGCCGAGTGCTCATGAACCTGCAGAACAACGAGGCAGGGCGCAGGGTAAGACACACCTACTCCACGGCTCTACGCTCCCCTGCTCCCTGTACCCAGCACACCACCTGGCTGGTTCTGCTGGCATGAGTGCAGGCCAGTCCTACCGGGGATTTCGTTACTATAACTGCCAGCGTAGGTGCCCACATTATTGAATTAATCCCTTTCCAGATGCCCCATTCCCCAGTGAGCCCATGATTGCCACTTGTTTTAGTGGTTGATTTTGTTTGTATTTGTTTTTTGAGGCGGGGTCTTGTGTTACTCAGGCTGACCTTCAATTCTGGGCTCAAGTGGTCGTCCAGTGTCCTCCTCCCAAGTAGGTAGGATTGTAAGCAAGAGCCACCACACCTGGCTTCCTATTGGTATTTTTCTGACTTTATCACTTCAGGGGACATCTGCCTCTATAGGACATAGGTGCAATGTGTGGATCAGAATTCCAGACATAACAGAGTGGGGAGTTCTTGTGTTGACCTGCCCTCCTTATAATTGGAACAGATAAGACAATTGGAAGTTTAGGTCGTTAGACCTGGCCTAGGATTTATGATTTGTTAAAGGCTCAGATAAGCCCAGAGCTGACTTCAAGAGCTGCTATGATACATCTCTGTCTGCAGCCCTAGCACCCTGGCATCTGATCCTGCCTGATCTTGGAAGCTAAGCAGGGTAGGCCTGGTTAGTCCTTGGATAGGAGACTGCCTAGGAACACCAGGTGCTGCAGGCTTGGGAGAAGGACCAGACAGCCCACTCTCGAAACAATCCACCATTGAAAACTCTATGTATAGCAGAGAAGCATTGACATAGTCTGGGGCGTGGCCACAGTGTTGGGGAGTGTTTTATCCTATTGTACATAGGGTCTCTATGAGTCCAACCTGACTCAATGGCACCTAACAACAACAATCATACATAACCAGAGACCCCATCCAAAAGTATGTCTGAGTGCTAATGACATACTAGGAGGTTTTACTTACTTGTTTGTTTATTTTGCCTTTTTGTGTGTGTGTGTGTGGTACTGGGGGTTGAACCCAGGGCCTCATACTTGCGTGCTTTGCAAGTGCTGGACCACTGAGCTGTACCCGCAGCCCACGTTTTTTTTAGTTTTTGAGACAGGGTCTCGCTAAATTATGCAGACTGCCTCTGGTCTCGAACTTGCAATCCTCCTGCCTCCGCCTCCTGAGCCGCTGGGATTACAGACGTGTGCCACCACACCTGGCTATTTTGCTTTTTGAGACCACATCTCACTATTTAGCCCAGGCTGGTTTGGAAATCTCTGTGTAGCCCAGACTGGCTCTGAATTTGTGATCCTCCTGCCTCAGCCTCCCAAATGCTGGGATTGCAAGTGTGCACCACCATACCCAACTGTTGGGAGGTTTTAAACAGAAGGAGAAGCCTGAAAAGACAAGTAGCTTTTGCAGACTCAAGCAGACGGTCTCGCCAGTCTCACCCAAGGTGTGACTATCTGCTAAGCTTCAGTATCAGCAGACGCAAAAACCCAAGTTTGTAGGGAACCCAGTGTCTTGCCAGGCACAGTTTAGTTTCCCTGTGTGGTGCACCAGAGAGCATGTTCCTTTTCTACTTGCACTTGGGTCAGAAGGATTCCTTCTGATGTATGGTCCCAGCAGGCCGGGCATTTACTACCCCAGGGGCTGCCTTGAGGGAAATTCTGCCTTTTGCTGTCTCCACATGGCCCATGGTGACAGGAACTAAAGGTTCAGTGTGCCCCAGGTTTCCCCCAAGAAAGTTCTGAGGTCTGAGTACTGGCAAAGGGCCTCTCACAAAACAACACAGATTTCTTCCTTGGAATATTGTCCTGACTCAAATCTGTGTCCAGCCAGCTGGCTCGGGGTCCCAGGTGAGATACTCTAGTGAGATCGAAGATGAACTAAAAATGAGAACCACAGTTTCTTGAGAAGAAATAAGGTCAGAAGTTTCATGTTGCTTCACCAGTGATTCAGTAACAGGATCTAGATATGTTTCTAAAAGTGTCTTCCATACATCCAACATTAAAAACATCAACTCATGTTTTATAGGAGCACATATCAAATAAGTGGAACTGGGCCTGTGTTGTGTGTGAGTTGGGATCTCGTGCTATTGGCTTCACAGAACTTGGTTCACCTGTGTAGACTTAACAACACTTGCAGTGTGGCATCAAGTGGAAAACAGGATTGGTTGTTTGTCCAGTGTCTTCCTTACGCACCCCATATCTAGATGCTAATTTTGTTTAGTCAGCAGTGGGTGCAAGGGGGTGGCATTAAGCTGTGGGTTTGCCAGGAGTTAGATCTGCAGTCACAGTATAAACAGGGCAGGGAGATGAACCAACTAGCTGACTTCCACTCTAGGCTTCGAGAGCTACTTGGCTCTCCAGGCTGCCTTTCTGTTTGGCAGTCCATACTGGGTGTCTGATTCCAGGAGCAAAGAGAGATCAGTGAGACAGTTAAGATCTGTGCTTTAAGCCAGACGTGGCACATACCTGTAATCCCAGCACTCAGGAGACTGAGGATCAATATGAGTTCAAGGCCAGCCTGGTGTACATAGCAAGCTCTAGGACAGCCTGGGCTTCACAGTGAGACCCTGTCTCAAAGAACCAACAACAACAAAAGATCTTCACGTTAGCTCCTTAATTGGGCACCAGTTGTCCCAGCTACTTGGGAGGCTGAGGCTAGAGTATTGCTTGAGCCTAGGACTTTGGGGCCAGCCTGGGTAGCATAGTGAGACCCTGCCTAAAAATAAACAAAACAAAACAAAAATCCTAGCCCAATTACCACCTAGTCCTTAACATTTTTCCCATTCCCCGTAGTCACTCTTTCACCTGAACCTCAGTGTACTGTTTCTTGTGGAGTTTCTCTCCTGTTGTCTGATCAAGGACAGGTGGATGGACACATGAGACTGTGCAGAGATAGATTCCCCTGGTGGTGCCTCCAAGTAAGAGGTGAAATGAGGTCATATTCACAGAGGGCGAGAGGGAGCCTCTGTGTCCCCTCTTCACTGAGCTCCCCATGTGGCATTGTGGTCAAGGGAGAGACAGCTCTTCCTCTCCTTCACAGTTTGACCTCTTGTCTTCTGGCTCCTCACTTTATTGCCCTCAACTGTTTGTTTGTTTATACTGGGCCCTTATCCAGCCAAGGGCTTCCTTTCCCTTCCCTTCCCTCTGCCTTGTTTCTTGCTCACACACCTTCCCTGGTTTCCTGTGTCTCCCAGACTTCAGCCCCCTTTCCCCAGACCCCGCACCTCTTCCATAGCCCTTTATCTCTCCCTTTGCCTCTAATTGCTCCACATTGGGAATTCCTATCCTGCTCTTATTTTTAAATCCCTCTCCATGGAACAGCGGCTTGCAGCTGTAGCCCTGTGACATCCAATCCCGTCAGATCTTGGAAGCTAAGCAGGGTCAGGCCTGGTTAGTACCTAGATGGGAGACCGCCTGGGAACACCAGAAGCTGTAGGCTTGGGAGAAGGACCTGGCAACCCCCTCCCAAAAATCAATCTGCCATTGAAAACCCTATGAACAGCAGAGAAGCACTGACAATAGTGTTTCCCCTGTTGTACAGAGGGTTGCAATGAGTTGGATACCGACTCGACGGCATCTAACAACAACAACAACAACCATGGAACAGGCACCAGCTACCAGTCACCATCCGGGGCCAAAGGTATTCACCTTTTGCCTCCTCACACCTACACAGAAAGTTCTCCGTGGAGGACTGCTTGTTGGCAGGGACTGAAAATACCCTGGACTACTCAGGCCTGGTGGTACATGCCTGTAAGCCCAGCCTTTAGGAGAGTGAGGAGTGAGGAATGTGAGTTTGAGGCCAGCCTGGGCTACATAGTAAGATCCTGTCTCAACCAGATGAAAAGCAAAAACAAAATGAAAATACCCTGGACTAGTTATGACCAGATTTTAAAAAGAGAAAGAAAGAAAGAAAGAAAGAAAGAAAGAGAGAGAGAGAGAGAGAAAGAAAGATTATCTAAGATCTGTCATCTTGACGCAGAGTAAATCCTGGGCATACTTGGACAGAAGTTACTCTTAGCCTTTAAAAGCCTCTGTCCTCTCCTTCTTAGACATTGAAGGCAAGCCCATCACGTTGGTATTTCTTGGTCACTCAAGTGCTTCTAAGCATTGTCCAGATAACAGTGTTGTGCCTAATTCTTGTGACATTCCTGTCAGATACCAAGCTGTCACACCATTAGATAGACATGGGAGAGAAGCTTAAGGCAGTGCCAGGGGGCAAGATGTAGAACTAAAACATTGTTGAAAGCATGTTGTCATTATTACTATTTGCAGTGCTGGGGATCAAACCCACAGCCTCCTACCTCAGACAAGTTCTTTACCCTGAGGTACACCCCTAGCCCCACATTTTGTTATTTTTTGAGTCAGCAGGAAGGGCCCCAAATTGAGATTTTTTCCCTTCCTCCTACACATGCATGCATGTATGTATGTATGTATGTATGTACACACACATGTATATCCAATAGTGGGCTGGGGTTTAGCTCAGTTGGTAGAGTGCCACTGTGCATTCTCTAAGGCCCTGGGTTTGATCCTCAGCACCGCAAAAATGGGAGAAGGACCTGGCAGCCCACTCATGAAACAATCAGCCATTGAAAATCCTATGAGGGTCCCTATGAGTGGGCCACAACTTGACGGGACCTAACAACAATCCAATAGTAAAATATGAGAAAATACAAATATTAATCTTTGCCCTATCTTATATCTTTGCCCTATCTTGCCTATAGTAGGGGAAGGAAAGAAGGAAGGAAGGAATGTCCAAGTAGTGAAGGGTGGCAACGTTCTTCCTCTCGGATTTGTTTGGCTGAAATTCCTGCCCTTCCCCATGGAGCCTGGCTTTCACTCCCTTTCCCCACATCTCCCTGAGTGTTTATTCCCTCCCATTGGAGATGCTTATCTTCTTCCCCTAGTTGCTTAGTGGCAAGGTACACAGTTTTAGACCCTTAATGCTTCCTCCTTTCTGCAGCGCCAGACACCACCATCCCTGTCTAAACCAAGGACCATTTCGGGAGGAATGTCAGACTGCAGTGCAGACCCAGGGGATGCTGAAGGGTAATTGCAGGCCCTGTCTTTGAAGTGCCTGTGGGATTGGGGTGGCAGTTCCTTTGGGCCATGGGCCTGGAGCTGCCAGGCTCAGTGCTGGGACCTTTAACACTGGGGAGGAATATTCCTTCCTTCTCTACCATCAGCCATGTGAAGCCACAAAACTGGGGGACAGAAGTCACCATTATTCTGGCTTCCTTCCGAGTGGCCCTGGACTGGCTGTCAAGACTCCCTAGAGCTTCAGCTTCTCTACCAGTTATTCTCATGAGAGAATAATTCCCTACCAGGAAAAACAATCAGGAACAGTTTTGACATCATTCCCCTAAGCTGATGATGTTGATGCCATTTCTTGCACCTACAGTGGCCTATTCTGAGTGCTAAATAAAGACACAGTCTGGGAGCTCTTGAAAAGAACTCAAAGAGAAAACCTTGAAAAATGAGTCCTCGGCCAGTATTAGAGGTGCATGCCTGTAATCCCAGGGACTTGGAAGGTGGAGGCAGGAGGATCACAAGTTCAAGGCCAGAGGCAGCCTGCACAACTTAGCAAGATCCTGACTCAAAAGAAAAAAGAATTAAAAATGGGGTGGGGTGCAGCCCCGCGGCAGAACACTTGCAAAGTGTGTGTGATGCCTCTGGGTTTAACCCCCAAGTACTGAAAAAAAAAAAAAAAAAAAAAAAAAAAAAAAAAAAAAAAAAGGAGAGAGAGAGAGAGAGAGAGAGAGAGGGAGAGAAGGAGGGAGAGAGAAAGGAAGGAGAGTCTTGACTCAGTTGGTGACAATAGCTGTAGCACAGGAAAGCATTCCGAGTCAGACGTGCATTTTTATCCTGCCATCTGCACTTCTGGGCCCGCTGCCAGGGTTGTTAGACACAGCATATCACTGTGCTTTCATTGAAAAGCACTTTGTAAGCAGCTTTCTGGTCTACTCTTGGTTTTAAATTTTGATTTGGGATAACCCAAGTTCAAATCCACTCCATACTGTTGAGGTTCAGTGATTTCTGGGGTAGATTTGTCTTCTGATGAAAGCTCTCCCATCGCACATGATCTCCTCTCCTTCCTCCACACTCAGCTTCTCCCCAGGGAGTGTCTAGGGGTTGCTAGGGGTGGGGGAAGTGATCATGCTTACATACATGATGGCTCCTGATGACTATGGAGCTGGTGATCAAATGGTGGCACAGGAAAGTGGCCACTTGATTCTTAGGCGGCTTGGTAGGAGCTCAGGAGGGCTTTTGGCTAACTAACCAGGGCTATGCCGGTGGTTTCTGTTACAGGATTGTAAAACCATTGGATTCTTTCTTTCTCTCCCTTCCTTCCCTCCCTCCCTCCCTCCCTTCCTTCCTTCTTTTTTTTTCCCCTGAGCTGGGGCATTGAACCCAGGGCCTCACACATGCTTTGCAAACCCTCTGCCACTGAACTGCACCCCAGTCCATGTTTTACTTTTTATTTTGAGACAAGGTCTCACTAAGTTACACAGGAGGAGCTCACCATCCTCCTGCCTCTGCCTCTGGAGTTGCTGGGATTATAGGTGTGTGCCACCAGGCCCAACAGATTCTTTCTTTTCTGACTTGTGCACCATTTTATGCCAAGACAAGACATACTTTGTTGGGTTTTACCTATGTATTTGAAACTTTGAACAAGATGGTGATTTCGAGCCAGTGGCAGTGGCACACCCATATAAGCCCCAGGACTTGGGAGAATGAGCCAGATGGATCCCTCAAGCCCAAGAGTTTGAGACCAGCCTGGGAAACATAGCAAGACCCTGGCTCAAAAATAAGAAAATAAATAAATTAATTAATTTTTAAAAATCCTGATTATAAAAATGACATGGGTTGCCGGGCATGATGGCGCATGCCTGTAATCCCAGCAGCTCGGAATGCGGAGGCAGGAGGATTGCAAGTTCAAGACCAGAGGCAGTCTGCGTAACGTAGCGAGACCCTGTCTCAAAAAATTAGCCCTCAGGCTGGGGGCACAGCTCAGTGGTCCAACACTTGCAAAGCATGCAGGTGCAAGGCCTTGGGTTCAACCCCCAATACCACACACACACACACACACACACACACACACACACACACACACACACACAAAGACACAGTTCTTGGAATACATTTCATAGAATATGAAATGGATAAACTACACAGGGAAAGTGTCCCAAATGCCATCATTAGGGCAGATGAGAATGTGCCACCCTTTGGCCCTGCCTCCCCAGCAGTCTAGGCTGAGTTTCTTAGGTGGGCTTTCCTTCTGAGCTCCCAGGAACTGGAAAGAATCTCTGCAGATGTGTGAAAACCCATCTGCCCCTCCCGCCATTAGCCCTGTCTCCTTGGCCTGTGGCCACCCTCCCCATATCTTGACCTTGTTCATCAGGGATTCCCCTTCTTATTCCCGTCTCTCTCCTCCCCTCAGGCTGTGTATAAGATGGCAGATGTAGCCTGCAAATGCCATGGTGTCTCAGGGTCGTGCAGCCTCAAGACCTGCTGGCTGCAGCTGGCCGAGTTCCGCAAGGTGGGGGACCAGCTGAAGGAGAAGTATGACAGCGCTGCGGCCATGCGCATCACCCGCAGGGGCAAGCTGGAGCTGGTCAATAGCCGCTTCAACCAGCCAACCCCGGAAGACCTGGTCTACGTGGACCCCAGCCCCGATTACTGCCTGCGTAACGAGACCACGGGCTCCCTGGGCACGCAGGGCCGCCTCTGCAACAAGACCTCGGAGGGCATGGACGGCTGTGAGCTCATGTGCTGCGGCCGTGGCTATGACCAGTTCAAGAGTGTGCAGGTGGAGCGTTGCCACTGCAAGTTCCACTGGTGCTGCTATGTCAAGTGCAAGAAGTGCACCAAGATCGTCGACCAGTACGTCTGCAAGTAGCCAGCGAGGCCCCGCGCCCCCACCGCTCCCACTCTGCCTCAGAAGTCTATATTATATAAATCTATATAAATCTATTTTATATTTGTATAAATAAATGGATGGATGATAAATAAGTAAGAGAATAAACAGAAAGGAAAGGCTTATTTAAGAGACGCTGGCAATCTTTGAGGCCTGTGCTTTGCCAGTTCTCCACTCCCAGTGAGAGCAAGAAGGGGCTTTTGCCCTCCCTCTGGCAGAGACTCTTGGGACGCAGGGATGCAGGGACATGGAAATACGAAGCGTCTGTCCACCACCGCCTCTGGAGTGGGTGCATGGAGGATCCAATCTTGTTAGAAGCCTGGAATCCTTGTTGGGTAGACAACTGTCCTGTGACCCGGGCCATGAGGCCCAGGAGCCCGAGGGAAGGGAGCGGGACCTCGGCCCAAGCCCTGGTGGCAGCTGGGTCTTGCCCAGAAAGGAGATGGCCTCATCAGGGGGCCCAGTGCTTTCTCACCCACATGCACACCTGCAGGAAAAACTCCTTCCCCAGCACGACAAGAAGTACCAGGCCACTCTGACCGGGGGCCACCTACCCACCTTCCGGCCTGGCTTTCTGGCAAGAATCATCCTTCCTCCACAATTCACAAGCTCCTGCACCAGGAGGAAATGAGGTCATTTCACCTGCTACATCAGGAATGACACGAACTGTTTGTGCCTGTCCTATGGTGTGGCATGGGACCGACACGGGACCTCGTAAACTTTGCACTGCCTTGGCGCACAGGGAAAGGAAACATGCGCTGTGGCCGCCTCTGCTGCTGCTGCTGCTGCTGTCGTCGTCGTCACTTCCTCCATCAAGGGAGACCTCATGAACAACAGGACACGTGGCAGGTCAGGCCCTGTGTGCCTGGCACGCTCTTGTCATCTCTGCCCAAATGTACAGTTCCCCTCTGACATTAAAAATCCTTCACTGAGGTTTCTCTCCCTCTCCTTATTTGGGCTCGTGATTATCTTTTATGAGTCTCCTAGAATATTTTACTTATTTGCTTTTTGGTTCTAGACATGGATTGCAGTGGCTCCTGATTGTTAGGCTCTACTGCTGAGCTACACCCCTGGCATGGGACAGGCCTTTCTTCAGAGACTAATATTACCCACACTCCTCTGCACACTGCTTTCCTTACTGTCTTGTGCAAATCTCTCCAAATCAAGTGGTACTCAAATTTATTCCTCCTCCTCTTCCTCCCCCTCCTCCTCCTCCTCCTCCTCTCTTCCCCCTCTTTCTCCTCCTCCTCCTCCTCCTCCTTTTTTTTTTTTTTTTTTTTTTGCGGTACTCGGGGTTGAACCCAGGGCCTCATGCCTGCATGCTCTGCAAGTGCTGGACCACTGAGCTGCACCTCAGCCCATTTTTTATACTTTTTGAGACAGGGTCTCGCTAAGTTACACAGACTGCCTCTGGTCTCGAACTTGCGATCCTCCTGCCTTCGCCTCCCGAGCTGCTGGGATTACAGGCGTGCGCCACCACGCCTGGCCCCCCTCCTGTTCTTTAAGCAAATTTTTTTTTGGTTTGATTTGAACCTAGGGCCTCATACATGCTAGGCAAGTGCTCTGCCACTGAGCTATACCCCAGCCCTCCTTTGAGTTTTGATCTCATCTTTAGAACCCTGCTACATGGTGTATAAGAGAGTAAGGGACTTGAGACTTTTTAGAGTTCTGGTCTGGTGAATGAATAAAGAGAGCAGCAGGAGAATATTATAAGAATTAAATAAGGTAATGTATCTAAGCTTTCCTGTCAAGGGCTAGCACAAACTTAAATACTCAGTCAGTGGTCACCATTAACATTACTATTATAAACAAAGGAATCTGAGCTCAAGTGCAAGCTTCACGTGTACCTGCCCCTTTCCTTCCTTGCTGCCTGTTGTAGCTTCCTGAGTTAGCACTGATGCGTTTGCTGGTCCTTGGTAAAGCACAGGCAATAGGGAGACTCTCCGCAGCCTTCTCTATGAAGCAAGGGATCACAGTATCTGGGCCTGGGAGAGAGTAAGACAGAGCTCAGAGATACAAGAAGGGTTATTATTCTATAAGGTGGTGGAGCTGGGGCATAGCTCAGTGATACAGTGCTTGTCTAGCTGGCACAAACCCAGCACTGCAAAATAAATAAATAGAAAACACGGGAAGTAGTTAGATGTGGAGACAGTCTATACTGTGAGCTAGAAACTACATAAAGATATCCAGTTTATTTTAGAAAAGTTTATTTTGGAGGTGGGGGGGTCAATAATGGAATTAAAGAATTAGCTTGGGTTAAGCTGGGTGCCATGAAGCACACACGAAGGACTAACCAGGGACTAACCAGGGACTAACCATGAAGCACCCAGCAACTCAGGGAACTGAGGCAGAAGGAGTGCAAGCTCAAGGCCAGAGGAAGCTGGGCAACTTCACAAGACCCTGTCTCAAAATAAATAAATAAATGTCTGGGGGTGCAGTCCAGTGGTGAAGCACTTACCTGACATGCATGAGGCTCTGGGTTCAACCCCCAGGATTGCAAACAAAACAAAACAAAACAAAACAAAACAAAAAAAACAAAAAACAAAAAACGACTTGAGTTATAATGAGCAAGTGATTTTGCAAAACTCTCTAATACGTTCTGCCTGAGGAGAACATGGTTATACAGACCACTTGTAGTAGCTAAAGTGGAACCTTCTGACTGGATGATAAAGAACCTCAGACCTTGGATTATTTTACCAGGAACTAACACCGTTACTCAGATTCCTTTGGTCATTTTCAGGGTGACTGTCCATGAAAGAAAGTGATTGAAGTTAATTGGTCTACAAAAGATCAAAACCATGCTTCATTAATAACCATTTAACCGTCTTGTTATTAGGTGCTGTCAAGTTGGGTCCGATTTATAGCAACCCTATGTACAACAGATGAAACACTCCCCAACACTGTGCCATGCCTGGCACTCTGTCAGTGTTTCTCTGTCATTCATAGGGTTTTTGCTGGTGGATTGTTTGGGAAATAAGTTGCCAGGTCCTTCTCTCTAGCCTGCAGTACCTGGTATTCCCAGGTGGGCTCCCATTCAGGGACTAACCAGGCCTGACCTTGCTTAACTTCTGAGATGAGACACCAGGGTGGTATGGCTGAGGGCTTTAACCATCTTAGCCATGCTTAAACAAAACCAATCAGTCACATCAGCCATAGTAATAAGACTTTTGAAACAGTGGCTAGTATTATTATTCCTTCCTCTCTCTCTCTCTCTCTCTCTGTCTGTCTCTGTCTCTCTTTCTCTCCCTATCTTTCCTTTTTTCTTTTTTTCTCTTTCTTTTTCTCTTTTCTTTTCTTTTGTAGTGTGAACCCAGGGCCTGACACATGCTAAGCACATGCTCTACTGCTGAGCTACACCTCCAGTCACACATTAGCTTTCTTATATCACTGTTCTAGGGGCCTGGGGAATTACTTGCATCAAGTGCTCAAAGCATTTAAGATTGAAACTTGAGCAGAGCGTGGTCACACATGCCTGTAATCCCAGTGACTCAGGAAGCTGAAGAAAGAGGATTATGAGTTTGAAGCCAGAGGCAGCCTGCACAATTTAGTGAAACTCTGTCTCAAATGAAAAATGAGATGGCTGTGCAGCCCAGTGGTAGAGCACTTGCAAAGTACTTGTGAGGCCCTGGGATAAACTCCCAAGTATAAATAAAATAAAATAATGAAAGAAAAGAAAAGGTGAAACTCCATAGAAACTCAGGGAAATTAGTTGATAGTGACTTGTCTGCAATTCCCAAAAGCCACTTCCATGTCCATGAAGGGAGAAGGGCGATTCCTATTCCCTGGAGGTATTGCTGTGGAGTTAGGGCAAGTGCGTAGAGTAAGGTAGTGTTTTCTTTCTGACATGAGTAAGTCACATGGTCAAATACCAGTGTGACTGTGGCACCCCTTGACCAATGAATTTCTGGTTATTGTCACATGCATGTTGAATCCTGGTGGGTTGGCCGCTGTCCAAAGTGGCCAGGAATGCTATAGGAACATGCTAGAGACTAAGCTTGGAAAAGATGAGCTGAGATGCATAGATGGTTAGAGCCATAGATGGTTAGACCAGGAAGGGCTTATGGTCAGAGCTCCAGATCTTGAGCAAAGCCCAAACCTCAGAGTGCTTGTAAAAGCCCAAGAGTCCTGGGACTCCTGACATTTCTGTTCAGTTGGTCCACAGCAGAGCCTGCGACTACTGCACCTTTCACAAGGACTCAAGGGAGCCCCCATGCTGGTGTCGAAGACTACACTAGATTTCCAGGCATGGAGGCTAAGGAAGACGGGCCAGGAGACCCTGGCCTGATCCTGATCCCCACCCCAGTGCTCTTGGTGGCCCTGAGCAGGGTTGCTGAGTACTTGATATTTATTACAACCCACATGCCAGCTAATTGAAAGATCATTGCACTGGGCATCCTGCCTGGACCGAGCAGTCTTAGCCAGCTCAGGAACTTTTTTGATGAGTGGGAAAGACTGTTCTGCACAGAGCAGAACTCATCACCCTGGGATGGCCGGCCTCCCTCCTCTTTCAGGGAATGAGGGGTGGGGCCTAGCCGTCCAGCTCCTGAATGAATATATAGCAGGGCAGTACTCACCTATTTGTCTTCACCATGACTTCCAGATCCTGCAGCCACACCACTGTGGCATCTGATCCCATCAGATCTTGGAAGCTAAGCAGGGTCTGGCCTGGTTAGTACTTGGATGGGAGACCACCTGGTAACACCAGGTGCTATAGGCTTGGGAGAAGGACCCAGCAACCCACTCCCAAAAATCATTCTGCCATTGAAAACCCTATAAATAGCAGAGAAGCATAACAAATGTTTCATCTGTTTTACATAAGGTCGCTATGAGTCAGACACCGATTTGATGGCACCTAACAATAATGCCTTCCAGATAAAAATAGGAAGATAAAGAATATTAAAGGACAGAATGAAAAATCAAAAACAAACAACAACAACAAAAACAATAAATGAACAAACAGAAGACAAAGTGGGGCTGGAGATGTAGCTTAGTTGGTAAAGTGCCTGCCTAGCATGTGCAAGGCCCTCTTCAATCCTCAGCACCACAAAAAGAATAAAATAAAATTAAAAATAAAACTGACAGAATGGACAAGTCATAGATGGGAGAGTAGGAAGGCAGACCCAGCCAGGGTGAAGGTTAGGGCAGGCTTCCATTCTTAAAATCACCAGGAACAAGCCGGCAGGGTGGCGCATGCCTGTAATCCCAGCAACTTGGAAGGCAGAGGCAGGAGGATCACAAGTTCAGACCAGAGGCAGTCTGCGTAATTTAGCAAGATCCTGTCTCAAAAAGTAAAAAAATGGGCTGAGGGTGCAGCTCAGTGGTCCAGCACTTGCAAAGCATGCAAGCGCAAGGCCCTGGGTTCAATCCCCAGTACCACAATAAATAAATAAATAAATAAATAAATAAACAAACAAACAAAGTAAATAACCCACCCGGAACAAAGCCTTTCCTGTGGATTCCAAGTCCTGCTTTGGAGTGCTCAGCACTCACCCACCCTCCACTCTGACATGAGAAACAAAGCCTGCTACTTGTATTGAATGAACCCCAAATTGGTTATTTAAAGTTCTGCCCCACCCCCTCTCTTAAATCATCAGTGTCTTATTTAAGCTTCTCATCCCCTGGTTTCTTTGCTATTCATAGGGTTTTCAATGGCTAGTTGTTTCTGGAGTAGTTCACCAGGTCCTACTCCCTAGTCTGTCTTAGTCTGGAAGCTCAGCTGAAAACCTGTCCACCATGGGTAACCTTGCTCATATCTGAGGTTACAGTGGCAGAGCTCTCAGCCTCATCGCAACACATAAGCCCCCACAGTGCGGTAAACTGACAGACACAAATGATAGGAGATCAGAAGAGTTGTGGCATGACATAAAAGATATCATTCAAGAAGGAAGCAAAAAGTTCTTAAAAAGACAAGAAAAAAAGAAAAGACCAAATTACATGTCAAAAGAGACAGTAGAACTTGCCCTTGAACGTCTAGCAGCTAAAGTAAAAGGAAGATATGATGAAGTTAAGGAACTAAACAGAAGATTTCAGAAGGCAGCTCGAGAAGACAAAAACAAATATTATAATGACATGTGCAAGGAGCTGGAGGAAGAAAACCAAAAGGGAAGAACATGCTCTGTGTTTCTCAAGCTTAAGGAAGTGAAGAAAAAATTCAAGGCTGAGTGGCAGTAATGAAAGATTCTACAGGGAAAATACTAAATGATGCAGGAAACATCAAAAGAAGATGGGAAGAATACACAGAGTCATTATACAAGAAAGAATTGGTAGATGACCAACCATTCCAAGAGGTTGCATATGAAGAGGAACCAATGGTGTTGAAGGACGAAGTGGAAGCTGCCTTGAAAGAACTGGCGAAACACAAGGCTCCAGGAATTGATGGGATACCAATAGAGAT
>VMDO01025520.1:0-28085 GCA_007922755.1 Pedetes capensis
TCAATAATACTGTTTTGCTATTTCCTGTTAATTTCATTGTAACCAAAATAAATATTTTATGCTCTAAGTTCCAAGCTCTCTGATTGCATTTACAAAATAAAGTTTACTCCAGTGCCATTTATCTGGTTTGTGTCTGTTTACATGTCTATTTTTCTATATTTTTATAATGTATATGTAAAGTCCAAGGGAATAAACTAAAGAGATATTTAGAGCAAATTGACTATACTATAACTAGTAATTTCACTCTGGAAAGCCTTTAATAAAGTGATTAGTGTTGAAAAATCTATGCTCCATTAATACTGAGATAACAGTAGGTTGTATAGTCACGTTTATACTTGAAACATGTGACACAGTCCTTGCACAGTTATGGCCATCCGGGAGATGAACACTTTTAGCCTATTCTTCCCTTGTACCATTATCTTTTATGCTACAGCTTTTGCAGTTGTTAGGTGCTGTCGGTTCATGTCTGACTCACAGCGACCCTTATAGGGTTTTCAATGGCTGATTGTTTCGGGATTACCTCGGGAGTGGATTGCCATGTCCTTCTCCCGTTTTTGTGGTGCTGGGAATTGAACTCGGGACCTCAGAGTCTGCAGAGTGGTACTCTACCAACTGAGCTAAATCCCAGCCCCATGCTACAGTTTAGCTACTAGCTATTATCACCTCCAAAAAGCCTTTCCTCCTTTATGCCCTTACTCTGTGCTCTCAGAAAACAAAAAAACTCACTGTCTCTCTATCATTACATTTCCAACCTTGTATTATACATGTTTGTTTATATTTCCTCTCTAAGTGTATTTCTCTATATATAAGAAAAATAAGATTTGGGCGCAGTGGCGCACGCCTGTAATCCCAGCAACTCTGGAGGTGGAGGAAGGAGGATCACAAGTACAAGACCAGAGACAGTCTGCATAATTGAGTGAGACCCTGTCTCAAAAGAGAGAGAGAGAGAGAGAGAGAGAGACAGAGAGAGAGAGAGAGAGAGAGAGAGAGAGAGAGAGAGAAAGAAGAAAGTAATATATATCAGCATTCCTACCTATGTACCTAGCACAAAATTGGCTCTGCTAAATGTCACAATCCTCAGGTCAGCATCATAGCTATGCTCTGGTCTTACCTTGCCATGAATATTAACAATTTTGCCTCACATCAATTATATTTTCCCCAAAGAATGGCACAAGTGCCAATCATATTAATCAGTATAATCCTATCTCCTAAAAATAATGCAGATGGCTATTATTTTCCCATAGACTATGTGCCCACACCACCACACTAAAGACATAGAAGAAAAGGATTATATTGTCTTTTGTTGGAACTTAAGATGATTTTCATGCTTACTTTCCTGATTGTCACTTCACAGCTTCACACAGAATATGAAAAAATGGCAAATGTGTACCAAATCCATGTGGTCTTGAGTTAGTTTGTCAACTTCAGGGTCCTCATATCTTCACATGAAAATTGGAACCAAGGTCTACTTTCTATTTTGAAAATAAACCCAAAGAATTAATTTAATTCTTTCTGTGAAGGGGGTTTAGTTTTTCTAAAAGGCACTAATAGAACACATTCTAATTATTAATAATACAGTTCAAGACACCTAATCCTGAAGTCAATAAAAGAGCTTTAATCAAAAGAATTTATGAACATATATTAGACTTATGAGTTAATATGATACACTATATTTTAAGAGTTAACACAAACACACATATGCTTGTGTTGTTCTGATGCAAGATGGCTTAATTCATGAAGGATTCTTCATGAAAGTATACCACACAGTATGATATGTTTCAGGTGTGTATTGAAGGATATCTCAAATGAAGATTTATAAATAAATTTCATATGAAAGTTAATTTTTCTAATTTGGATGTGGAAAAAATGTTAGCACAAAAATTGGTATCAGCTTCCCCATGGGAACAACAGCATGAGTGTTTGTTTCCCTCATTTTTACTTCAGTGCAGTGATTCCCATGTTTTCCTGTTTTGCCTAATCTGTTCCATTCCCAGAAATTGTAAGGGTTTCCAAAAATAGCAAGTTTGAAAACTGAACCATCATGGAAATGAACCAAAAAGGTCCTTTTTGTTGAAGTATAGTTATGGTGGCCCTAACTAAATGCACAGGTTGCAGATATTCCCACTGCTCACATCTGCATTTGTAGACACAGGGCAGCGGTCTTTTATCAGAGGTTACTGGAACCAAACCACAGTTCCATAAGTACAAGTAAAATGCACCATGGGACATATGATTGCTCATGATTATTACAGAGTGGTCTTTATAAGTTATATGATAGTTTATCAGCTGCCCTGATTTTGTCATTTTTAAACATTTTTTTTTGTATAATCATAACTCTTTGACTTTTACATTTTTGAGCACTTAAGAATTTTTTATTATAATACCAGTATTCACTGGTATGAAAAAGCAAGATGATAGGACTTCTCCAAATGACCATAACTCCATAGTAACTGAAAATAAAAAAACTTAAAATGCTTGAATTTCCAAAGAATTCACAAGTTTGCTTAACAAAATGATAAGTGACCTCAGATAAAACAAGACTAAGCAACTGAATGCAATCCAGGCACTCAGCAAAAAAAATCAAATTTAGAAAAAAGTGCAGCAAAGAAATGAGATCTTGAAAAAAAAAATGTTGGAACTGAAAATAAATCAAATAAAAATCACAGAAGAGAGTAATATCAGCAGACTGGATCAAGCAGAAGAAAGAATATCATAGATGGAAGACAAAGTTGAAGAATTAATTTAGTCAGACACAAAGAAAAATAAATAAAGGAATATGACCACAACTTCCAAATACAGGACAAGATGAAGACACAATAACCTAACAATCCATGGTGTAGAAGAATAAACTGAGGCTAAACCAAATTCTTAAAAAATCTATTCAACAAAAAATTAGCAGAAAAGTTCCCAAAACTAGGGGAAGAAATAGACACTTAATAAAACAGAGGCATCTAGAACCCCAAATAGACATGATCAGAAGAGAAGCTCTTCAAGTGACATTATAGATGGAGTTCTAGATCTCCAAAGGAAACAATCTTAAAGGTTGCAAGAGAAAAAGTCAGCTCACCTACAAAGGCAAGCTCATCAGAATAACATGAGACCCCTCAACAGCAACCCTAAAAGCAAGAAAAGCATGGAATGGTATAGTTCAAGTCCTGAAAGCAAGTAACTGCCAACCAAGAATACTATATCTAGAATATTATCCTTTCAAATGGATGGAAAAATAAAAACCTTCCAAGATAAACACAAATGTAAGCAATTCATTTGTCACCACTGCAGATGCTGCTCAAGGAAATCAACAACACCAAATATGAAACTACAAGAATGAATAAAATACATGAGACGAACATGTGCACAAATGAAAGCCAGGAGAGGCAAGGATTTCCAATTCAATAAAACAGCAAAACCCTAACATGAATAGGGTGCAAAGTAATGAACAAGCAATATTCAAAGCTACTAGAAAAACAACCAACAAAATTATACAAAACACCAAACTCCTCTCAATAATAAGCATAAATGTTAATGGTCTTAACTCTCCACTTATAAGATACCAATTAGCCAAGTGGATTAAGAAAGAAGATCCTTCTATTTGTGGCATCCAAGGACCCACCTCATTTGAAAAGAACCCAGAATGAAAATAAAAGGTTAGAAAATGATATGCTAAGCACGGAGAAGCCAATAAAAGCAGGGGCAGCTATGCGGATATCTGACAAACTAGACTTCAATCCTAAATTAATCAGAAGAGATAAAGAATGCCACCACATATTAATAAAAGGAACAATCAGCCAAGAGGATACAATAACAGTAAATATTTGTGCAGCAACATTGGTGCATCTAACGTCATAAATATTAATGGCCATAAAGGAACATATAGGTCCACACACAGTAATAGTGGGTAACTTTGATACCCCACTTTCATCAATAGACAGGTCATCAAAACAAACCTCAAACTTAACACCATAGACCAACTGAACTTAACACATATCTACAGAATATTCCATCCAATAGATGTGTAATATATAATCTTCTCAAAACCACATGGAACTTTTTCTAAAACAGACCACATTTTAGATCACAAAACTAGCCTCAACAAATACAAAAATCTGAAATGATTCCTTGTATCTTATCAGATCAAAAGGGATTAAAATTAGAAATCAATAGCAAGAGAAACTACAAGAATGTCACAAACATAGTTTTCAACAATCATTGGGTCATCAAAGAAAACAGAAAGGAAATAAAAAAGTTCCTAGAATCAAATGAAAATGAAAACAAAACCTACCAAAGCCTTTGGGATATAGCAAGGGCAGTTCTACAAGAGAAATTCCTAGCTATGAGTATCTACATCAAAAATGTTGAGGAAGCCCACACAAATAACTTAATACTAGAATTTAAGGCATAAGAAAAATAACAACAAGCCAATCCCAGGCTAGCAAACAAAAGAAATAAATTAAGATCAAGGGAGAAATGAATGAAATAGAATTTAAAAAAAAAAAACAGTGAAAATAAGAGTTGGTCCTTTGAATAGATAAACAAACAGCTAAATTAATGACAGGGGAGAAGATGCAAGAAGACAGAAGACCCAAATCAATAAATTAAGAGATAAAAAAGGGGCCACAACAATGGATAGTAATGAAATACAGAGGATCATTAGAGATTACTTCAATAACGTGTACTCCCCAAGAAAGGAAAATAAAAAAGAAATGGATAAATTACTTAACACTTATGACTTACCAAAATTAAATCTAGAGGATATAAATAAATTAAACAGAACTATAACAAGAAATGAAATTGAAGCAGTAATAAAGAAACTCCCAACAAATAAAACCCCATTTTTGAAGGTTCATAGCCAAATCCTCTCAACCTTCAAAGAACAATTACTACCTACTATCCCCAAACTATTCAATAAAATAGAAAAGGAAAGTATACTTCCAAATTCATTCTATGAAGTTAGTATCACCCTGATATCAAAATAAGGTAAGGAAATAACAGAAATAGAAAACTATAGGCCAAATTCTTTGATGAACATAGACACAAACATCCTCAATAAAATACCTGCAAACCGAATACAGCATCACATTAAAAAAAAAAAAAAAAAGATCACAGACCATGATCAAGTGGGCTTCATTCAACAGATGCAAGGCTCCTTCAACATATGCAAATCAATAAATGTAATACAATGCAACAAGAGACTCAGTGATGGAAATCACATGATCATCTCAATAGATGCAGAAAAAGACTTTGACAAAAATCAACATCCCTTCACAATAAAAGTCCTGAAGAAACTGGAAACAGAAGGAACATACTGTAACATTAAAAATAATATATATAACAAACCTACAGCCAAGATTAGATTAAATGGGAAAAACTGAAAGCATTCCCTCTAAAATCAGGAATAAGACAAGGGTACCAATTCTCTCCACTCTTATTCAATATAGTGTTTGCAGTGCTAGCCAGAGCAATAAAGTAAGAACCATAAATAGAAGAGAAGTAAATACATCTAAGATTGGAAAATGCAAAAGGAGCCATCAGGAGTAAGGGAAGGAACTAATAGGAGGAGGAAGGAGACGAGAAATTTTGACGGGGAGTGGGAGCAACGTGGGGATAAAGTGCAACAGAACAAGTGGAAAATACAGGATGTAATTTTATGAAAATCCTATACTGACTCTCACTATACTGTACACAATTTAAAAGAGAAAATGAATTAATACTAATCATAATAGACAAAAAAATCATTAAAAACATTAGTATAAAATGATAAGTTTAATGTTAAAGCCCCAAAATGAAAACAAAAGGCGGGGTGGAGGCTATGAAGTCTCTATTTTTGCATTCTTGTTCTTTCTGTTATTGGTCTATGGCCACATAAATGCAATTCAAGGTTGTTGTTTGTTGTTATTAGGTGCCGTCGAGTTGGTATCCGACTCATAGCGACCCTCTGTACAACAGGGGAAACACTATTGTCAGTGCTTCTCTGCTGTTCATAGGGTTTTCAATGGCAGATTGATTTTTGGGAGGGGGTTGCCAGGTCCTTCTCCCAAGCCTACAGCTTCTGGTGTTCCCAGGCGGTCTCCCATCCAGGTACTCACCAGGCCCAACCCTGCTTAGCTTCCGAGATCTGACGGGATTGATGCCACAGGGCTACAGCTGCAGGCTGGTGCAATTCAAGGTATTCACTTCCTTTCCCAGATTTTAGTAAGTGATACATTTATTCAAAGATAAATAAAGCTTCCTGATATGGTGCACACCTGTAATCTCAGCAACTCAGGAGGCTGAGGTAAGAAGATCATGAGTTTGATACCAGTGGTTGCCTATCCAACTGAAGTAGATCTTGTCTCAAAATTAATTAATTAATTAATTAATTAATTAATTAAAATGAAATGGCAGTGGTGGAGCACTTGCTTAGTACCCATAAAGCCCTGGACTGGATCCCTAGCACTGAAGAAAAAAGAAAAAAAGTTGTCATATGGGGACAAATTCAACCCATAATTTCAAAAGATTTCACTTTAGCTCTCTCTTATATTGCTTTTATATGATGTATTTTTGCCTGCAGCCATAGCACTGATGTCTGATCTCGTCAGATCTCAGAAGCTAAGTGGGGTTGGGCTTGGTTAGTACTTGGAAGGGAGACCACCTGGGAACATCATATACTGTAGACTTGGGAGAAGGACCCCAGCAATCCATTCCCCAAAATCAATCCATCATTGAAAACACTATGAATAGCAGAGAAGGACTGACAATAGTGTTTCGTCTGTTGTACAAAGGGTCACTATGAGTCGGACACTGACTCACCAGCACCTAACAACGACAACAACAACACTGAATATAGCTTAGTATTCATTTATTTTTTCTTTATATAATCAAATTTTCCTGAGTTCATAGACAAAGCTAAATTTAATCATCTAACTGGACTTAATACTATATATATTCTTACTGCTATATATTATTAAAAGATAATAATGTTGTCTCAATTTCTCTTGCATTTTCATATTAAGCCTAGAACACTTGGAGTCCGTAATTTCTCAAACCAAGGTTCATATTTTAATAAGAAACCCGAAGGAAAAGAATCTAGGAAGAACAAGACACACTTCTGTGTGGATGTGTGTGTACGTGTGTGTATAGAGGTGGGGAGAGAGAGAGAGAGAGAGAGAGTGAGAGAGAGAGAGAGACAGACAGAAAGAAATTCAGAACTCTCAGCCTGAAGTAGCAAAAGTTGGCGAGTCATACACTATAATCAACTACTACCCTAGTGTGTTGACAGCAAACAGTCCATTCTTTGCCTCTGGTATATCCTCTCCACTCTGCAGAATGGGACACCACTTCCCACAATGCTACCAGAGTTGCCAATAGACATCATAAGTGTCCTAGCTCCCTAGCCCCCTTACCATCTTTGCCTAAAGAGCCAGCTACCAGTTTCCACGTTCCCTCCTGTACCAATCTCCATACTGTCATTATCTTCCTGACAGACTGAGGGACTCCAAAAAGGTCAACAAGAATCAACTGCAAAGGGAAAGTCACAAAGTGGAGATTAAAGCAAACCTACTATTGAAATTCTTTCAAACCTCTGAGGGAAAATGGAGAGTATCCTTTGATCATTGCCAAGGAGTTAGCTTTAATAGGCTTAAAAAAGTTAGGTCCACTCAGTACAAAGTGATGTGAGTCACTGCAGTTGTCATTTTTTTTATCAATATGTATAGAAAACTGAGATAATTCAAGTCCCTAAAGCAGTTATCCCAGCTCTCACCAAATTGTCTAGAATATTGATCTCACATCAAGTAATTCACAAATGTTTATTTTGTGCTGTATAGACAAGGCATTGTCAAAGATATATATGCTATGATTTTTAAAAAGTAAACACCCTATTTTGGTGAAATTATATAGTGAGAGCTGACATATTTCATATAGTTGCATACCCTAATCCTTGATGTAGATCGCATTTCACAGCTCAGAACATTCAGATTTGAAAGTAATTTTGGTGACTACGGGATTGTGTGCCCATTTTTATGTTAACATAAAAGTAGTAACTACTTATTACACTCCAAATTTAGAAGATTTCCGTTAAATTATTATATCATTACTCTTACCACACCTCAAAATGAAAATTACTTTTTCTGTCTTCTTTCTTTCTTTCTTTCTTTTTTTTTTTTTTTTTTTGTAGAACTGGGGCTTAAATTCAGGGCCTCATGCTTGCATGCTTTGCAAGTGCTGGACCACTGAGCTGCACCCTCAGCCCATTTTTCACTTTTTGAGACAGGGTCTCCTTAAATTACACAGAATGCCTCTGGTTTCGAACTTTCGATCCTCCTGCCTCTGCTTCCTGAGTTGGTGGGATTACAGGCATGCACCACCACGCCCGGTGAAAACTGGTTCCTTAAAGTGTTTGTGGAGAAACAAATTTGTTATTTTGGGAGGCTTAAATAATTCCTTATGTGGCTTTTGAGGGGTACTACTTTTATAAAAATATTTTAAACTATATAAATATTATCAAAGTATTACAATGAGGAAAAAACTTAGCTCATCTCATAAAAGATTTTTAATTAGAAGTTTGAATAAATTATTGCTGGGCAGGGCGGCACATGCCTGTAATCCCAGTGGCTCAGGAGGCAGAGGCAGGAGAATCGCAAATTCGAGACCAGACGCAATCTGTGTAATTTAGCGAGACCCAGTCTCAAAAAAGTAAAAAAAATGGGCTGGGGGTGCAGCTCATTGGTCCAGCACTTGCAGAGCATGCAGGCGGGAGGCCCTGGGTTCAACCACCAGTACTGGAAAAAAAAAAAAAAAGAATAAGTTTGAATAAATTACCTATCTTTTAAATACATAAGGTTCTATAAGACTATGAAACAAAATTTCAGAATTACAGATTTCTCTAGAGATATAAATCTAAGAATTGAAAGTATTAAGTGTGCTAGTGTTCAGTTTGCTCAGACTGAATAATATCTGTAGGTGGAAACCCTCCCCTTTTAATAATAAGCCACTGGTTAATGGTTCTGGGAGTGAGCTGCCAAGGCCTTCTCCCAAAATAAGCGTGGTAGGAAATTTGAACTTAAGATGCATTTAAAACACTGTGAGTATTCTAGTGGAACTGAAAGAAATATACATACAACCCAATAAAAATAATATCAAGCCATTGGCCCTTCTTTGAGGGTCTACTGACTTTTCATTAAGCTTTCTAGTATCATTTTTTCACCCCTCAAAACCATAACATATATTTTTCTACTCACTTCAAAAACTATTAAGATGATTTACTAGGAAATAGCAAAAATTTGTCTTGGGTTATTTGAAAAAGGCAGTACTTTAGAAAATGATTATAAATGCAACCCTAATCTATATACAGCCTGCAGCCATTGCTCCCTGGCTTCCAATCTAATCAGATCGCAGAAGCTAAGCAAAGTCAGGCCTGGTTAGTACTTGGATGGGAGACTGCTTGGGAATACTGAGTGCTATAAGCTTGAGAGAAGGAACTGGCAGCCCACTCACAAAAAATAAAAACAATCAGCCATTAAAAACCCTATGAACAGCAGAGAAGCACTGACATAGCGCTGGGCATGGGCCAGTGTTGGGTTGTATTTCACTGGTTATACACATGGTCTCTATGATTGGACCTGACTCGCTGGCACCCAACAACAACAACAAAAACAAAAACACAGATATAGATATATGTTAAAAATAATGTAAGAGATCAAATTATAAATTTATAACACATACATTACAATGACTTGAGTCATGAGGACTATGCTCTCATATATTCAGAATATATGATTTAAAGTAGTTATAGTACTCTTTTTACACATTAAATTGGCCTGCAGCTATAGTACTGTGGCATCAGATCTCCAAAGTTAAGCAGGGTCAGGCCTGGTTAGTACTTAGATGGGAAACCATCTGGGAACACCAGATGCTGTAGGCTTGGGAGAAGGACTCTAGCAATTCATTCCCAAAAATCAATCTGCCATTGAAAACCCTATGAATAGCAGAGAGGCACTGACAATAGTGTTTCACCTGTTGTGTGCAGGGTTGCTATGAGTTGGATATAGACTCTACAGCACCTAACAATAACCAGAGAAAAACTGTAATTCTGAATTCAGTTTAAAGATATAAGCCATAGGACAAATGGCACATTAGAAATTTTTTTTAGTATGCTTATTTTATTCTATGTACAGTAACACAGATATGAGTCACTACAAGTTAATGAGTTTATATCTCCATTAGATTTATAACCATATAATAATACCAGAAAAATCAACAGTATAAATAGTACAATCCATGAAACTTATCATTTCATGTTTGTAATGTTTTATTTCATGTGTGTATCAAATTTAGAATATTTGGCTTCAGAAGGAAGAAGTCCTCCAAATAATTCTGCCACGTTCCTTAGCAAAGCACATACAATAATTAATGTTACATCTGTATTTAACTAAATATATAATTTACATAAAAATCCAATACCCCAGATTATTTTGACATCTTGTAAGAACATAAGTCATAGAAAAAATATGATAAGAAAAAGTTTTGCAAGTTCATTTCAGGCCTTCTTTATAGTCAGATATCAGGCATTGAATAATTCCTCCAATTAAAGTTTCTTGCCAAATAATTACACTAAATCTGTTTAATATACATATGCAATTGATAAAAGAAATGCAAGAGAATGGCTGCCTCTTTCAGATATTCTTTGGTGATATCAAGTTCAGTAAAAAGATGAACTGGATATCAATAATTCTTTAATTCTCTTACAGTAACTAGTATAGTGATCTGCTTGTGATGGATGTCCAAAAATATCTTTTTAACACATTTTTCTACTGTTCCTAATCTCAGGGGAAAAAAAAAAAACACATAATAGCTTCACCAACTGAGGATGATGGGTTTATTTTATTTTATTTTATTTATTTTGTGGTACATGGGGGTTGAACCCAGGGCCTGCCACATATTTTACAAGTGTTCTACCATAGGCTGTAGCCATAGCCCATTTTTAAATTTTTTTATTTTAAGAATGGGTTTTGCTAAATATGCAGGCTGCCTCTGGCCTTGAACTTGTGATCCTCCTGCTTCAGCCTCCAGAATCGCTGGGATTACAGGTGTGCACCACTGTTCCCTGCCCAACTGAGGATTTTAATTATCATATTCCAGAATACCCTGCAGCTGTACCATTGGGGTGTCTGATCTGGTCACATCTTAGAAGCTAAGCAGGGTCAGGCCTAGTTAATACCTGAATTGGAGACCGCCTGGGAACACCAGGTGCTGTGGCTTGGAGAAGGACCCTGCAACCCACTCCCCCCAAAAAAATCCACCACTGAAAACCCTATGAATAGCAGAGAAGCACTGACAACAGTATTTCACCTGTTGTCCGCAAGGTTGATATGAGTCAGACACGGGCTTGATAGCACCTAACAACAATTCCAGAGTAATTTTCTAAAATGACTCTCCGTCCAAATAGGAATCAGAATGACCTAGAAAATTTTTTCACGCTTAGACTATACCTTGAGCCTACTGAAGCAGTGGGCTGGGGTTTAGCTCAGTTGATAGTGGGCTGCTCTGCACTTTCTGAAGACCCAGGTTCGATCCCCAGTACTGCAAAAATGGGAGAGGGATATGGCAATCCACTCCCGAAACAATTCCAAAATAATCAGCCATTGAAAACTCTACGAGGGTTACTATGAGTTGGATAGGACTCAATGGCACCTAACAACAACTGAAGCAGTGCCTGGAGAAATGACATTGTGACACTAGCTCTCTAGGTGAACTTCCTGCACATCCCCAGGTGAAATGACTGCAGTAAATATTTGTGGCAACTAACAGGATAATTTCAACAAATTTTGCCCCTGATTTTAAAAAAAGGTTAATCCTCCAGTATAGCAAAAGCAAACAAGCGAACAAATGACAACAGCAACAACAACAAAAAAAGCCAAAAAACTGACTTGAACACTTTTCGTTTAGGCCTATTTTTTCAGTTTTTTGGTAATTTCCTAAGAATTGGTTCTTATAAGTGAAATAAGCAGCCAGGTGCGGTGGCACACACCTGTAATCCCAGCAGTTCAGGAGGCGGAGGCAGGAGAATTGCAAGTTTGAGACGAGAGGCAGTCTGCATAACTTAGCGAGACCCTGTCTCAAAAAGTAAAAAAATGGGCTGGGGGGTGCAGCTCAGTGGACCAGCACTTGCAGAGCATGCAAGTGTGAGGCCCTGGGTTCAACCCTAGTACCGCAAAATGAAAAAGAAAAAAAAAAATTTAAATATGTGAAATTAGCAGATACAAGTTATAGGGATATTTTTAAGGACATTAATACATGTGATCAAATTAGTTTCCATAACTTTGTACCTATAAGTAGTACATTTAAAATATAAAAATACCTACCTCAAGTCCCTAATCAGCATTGATTTTTAAATATTTTCTAGTTTGATTTAAAAAGCTATTTGGCTTAATGCTACTTATTATACATAAAGCTATATGTTTTAAATTCTATTTTGTTTTCTGTTGATTACTAGTAAACTTGATGTTTTCGTATTTATTCACCAGTAAGTCTTTTAGTCAGTTGGTAGTCCTTGCCCTTTTGTAATTAAGTATGAGCATTTTCTTATTATTATACTATATAAGGCTTTTTATGTATCAAGCAAATCTTATTTTAATATCTATATTGCAAATTAGGGAGAAGGACGTGGCAACCCACTCCCAAGGCAATCCCGAAACAGTCAGCCATTGAAAACCCTATGAAGGTCGCTATGAGTCAGACTCGACTTGACGGCACCTAACAACAACAACAAATGTTGCAAATTATTTCCACTGGTCTTTTATCTTTTAATTATGATATTTTTACCTATAAAGCTTTCTATATTTAAATGTATGCACTTCTTCAAATGGCTAATAAACATGCAAGATGTTCAACCTGATTGGTCAACAGGGATATGCAAAGTGAGATATGCATAATAACATACAAGAATAGCTAAAATTTAAAAATTTGATCCAAATATTGACAAGGAGAAAGGGCAACTGAAGTTCTCATGCAATGCTGGTAGTAGAGTAGATTAGCAAATTTACATTGGAAAAGTGTCAATCAGAATCTATTAAAGCTAAACATACACATACCTATGGCCCACTCCTAGGACTCCTAGGTATATATCTATCCCACTGGATTATATCTCACCCTATACAACTGAGAGCCATTCACAAGTATGTTCGTGCTGCACTGACTGTAATAACTGGAAATAAAAATGCCCATTGATCATAAAATGAATAGATACATTGTGTCCCACCAATACAGCAGAATACACAAAAGAAATTGTAATGAACAAATCACACAAAACAACATGAATGAATTTCATAAACTTAATGTCAAGCAACCTTGCAGCCATAGCACTGTGGTGTTCGACCCCATCAGCTCTCAGAAGCTAAGTAGGGCTGGGCCTGGTTAGTACTTGGAGGGTAGACTGCCTGGGAACACCAGGTGCTGTAGGCTTGGGAGAAGGACCCGGCAACCCACTCCCAAAAATCAGTTCACCATTGAGAACCCTATGAATAGCAGAGAAGCACTGACAATAGTGTTTTTCCTGATGTACGTAGGGTTGCTTGAGTCTGATACTGACTCCCCAGCACCTAATCACAACAACATTAAGGAAAGCCAGACATGAAAGGGTAATTAGTATGCAATTCCATTTATATTAAATTCAACACAGCAACTCTAAACTATGGTAATAGAAATCAGGAAAGTGGTTACTTTGATGGAAGATGGATAGTAACTGAAGAGGAAATAAATGCTTCTCAAGTTCTTCTCAAGAAACTGTTTCATGATGTGAGTGCTCAATACATGGTGTATTTAATTTGTAGAACTTCATTATGCTGTGCATTTATGACCTGTACATTTTTCTATAGCACATTGTAACTGACAAACCAAGATTATTTTTTAAATGGACACTTTAGTTCTATCTCTTATTAAGTTTAGAGGACCTTTAAGTTCAGAGATTAATGCACATTCTTTTCTTTCTGTTCTTCTCATTTATGTGGAAATTATTGTGGTCAATGGTATGAGTCTTGATTAATTATTCAGTTAGTCTGAACCTTGTACACATATTATTTCAAATCACATGATAAAGCTAACTTGGTTATTTTCTAATTTATCACTCTTCTTGATCTAATTCAAAAGAAGAAACTGGTTGTTCTCAAGTAGCCTACATCCCCTAGCAGTGTTCAACTTGACTGCAATATAGAATGATTGGTTCAGAGTTACAGATTTCAATACCAAATCATTTCTATAGATAAAATTAAACATAAATATTTTGAGATAACTCCTTTTGTGCAACAGAGTTAAACCTACTTTAGCATTAGTGGCACTGGAGATGAAGTGATTTATTTTGGAAAGGTGGACTTACAAGCCAAATCTTTCTGACAGACATTTCTAAGACGTTAGATCCATCCATTTTCACTTCATTTCATAGCTTGCTGGAATTTTATATCCTGTTCTTAACAGTTCTTTCTTGCTCAGCTCCTTTTCTTCCATTTCTATAATTCAGGCTATCTTTAGCTCGGACTTTTTTTCTCTTTACCTAGGCTGTTTTGTTTTTTTTTAATTTTTTTTACTGGTATTCTTTCAGTATTTGTTTGCTTTTTAAAAATATCTTTCCCAGTATAAACCATACTGTTGCAAAGTACATTTATTCTAATAACAACTACTTACACTCTTTTCTTATACATCTGTATTCCATGTGTTTACCTCATGAAAACTAAAAATAATTACAGAATGAACTTTAGGGAAATCATTGATTCATTCTACTGACAACAATGGCATTAATTACTGTGTATTTCTTACAGATGCAGGAGTTGGCAATTAATCAAGAGAGGGCAATATGACTAATATTTCAAGCCTGTAACTTTGGGATTATAGTAATGCCTAGGATTTACACTCATGGGGTATCAATCAGGAAGTCAAAGTCAAGGTAAAAATATGAAGATATTTATACCTACTAATAATTAGGCATTGCTGACAGTCTTTTGTGTACCTTCCCACTACCCTCCCTGTATGTTTACCTCCTCACCTATATGTTTACCAATTAAGAGTGTTGATTAGCACACTTAACCCATTGTGACTTACATTGAAGTTACTAATTTTTGCTTTGTCTTTCATGTTTATTGTAAACTCTGAGGTCAACGACCTCATGTTGTCTTCCTATTCCTGACAGTGTAGACACTGCCTTTTATATGCTAGCTCCTTGCTGTGTTCTTTCCATTTTACTGAACAGAGTATTTGAAACCGTTCTCTTGCTAATGTGTATTCAAGGCATTCAGTCCTCCATCAATATCTGAGGACCTGCCCCTGAACTTTCTTGGCCACTCCATAATCCAGCAATTAAAAGGCAAGAAAAGGGCTTGCAATCCCTATTCCCATTGTACAGTTCTCATCTACTTTGAAGGTGGATAAATATTTTAAGCATCATCCATGGAAATTTCACAATAGGATAAATCCTGAGATGTCTAGTGAGTGGTAAAATTGATGACTAGTTCAGTATCAGGCAAAATGAAATGGGCTCAGTAACCTCTGTAAAAGAGGATGTTAATTTGAAAGACTCTCCTGGCTCTAAGGATTCTAATATTATCTTAAACCAGAATTAGAAATTAATTTATATTCCACATTTTACTGATCGCATTCAATGAAGCAAAAGCATTTAGATACTAAGGTGATCAAAACTCAAAATTTATAGTATAAATGTATGTGTTGATTTGAATTTGGTAATTCTGTTTAGTTGGTAGAGGTTATCAGTGTTTGGACCTGAAATAATGCAGAAACATTAATTAATCTGCAAGACAAGAAGATCACAGATATATGAATGTAAAATCTAAGACAATTACAAATAGTATGAAATGAGATTGAGGAAATGACAGGTGAATTAAATACTACCTAAAGTTTTTCTAAGCCTGCAGCCATAGCCTTGTGGCATCCGATTCCGTCAGATCTCAGAAGCCAAACAGGGTCAGGCCAGGTGAGTACTTGGATGGGATACTGCCTGGGAACACCAGCTGCTGTAGGCTTGGGAAAAGGACCCCGTAACCCACTCCCAAAAATCAATACACCATTGAAAACCCTAAGAACAGCAGAGAAGCACTGACAATAGTGTTTCGCCTGTTGTACTTAGGTTCACTATGAGTCGGACACTTGACCTGATGGCACCTAACAACAACAAAGTTTCTCTAGAAAAATAAAGCTCTAGCTGGGCGTGGTGGCGCACGTCTGTAATCCCAGAGGCTTGGGAGGTGGAGCCAGGAGGATTGCAAGTTCAAGACTAGAGGAAGTCTATGTAATTTAGCGAGACCCTGTCTCAGGAAGTAAGGAAAAAAAAATAAAAGGGCTGGGGGGGCAGCTCAGTGGTCCAGCACTTGCAAAGCATGCAGGCGTGAGGCCCTGGGATCAACCCGCAGTACCACAAAAAAATAAAATAAAAATAAAGCTCTAGTGTTATTCAAGATAATTTTCTAATTTCAAGCAAGGGGTAAAAATGAGGCAATAACAAATATTGATGGAGGACTGAATGCATTGAATGCACATTAGCAAGGGAATGGTTTCAAATACTTTGTTCAGTAAAATTGAAAGAACACAGCAAGGAGCTAGCATACAAAAGGCACTGTCTATACTGTCAGGAATAGGAAGACAACATGAGGTCGCTGACCTCAGAGTTTACAATAAACATGAAAGACAAAGCAGAAATTAGTAACTTCAATGTAAGTCACAATGGGTTAAGTGTGCTAATCAACATTCTTAAATGGTAAACATATAGGTGAGGAGTAAATGAATTCAGAGTTTAAGGAAAATCTACCTATAATTGACAGCATTTAAACTGGGCCTAAATAGAAAACCTACATGAAAAAAATAAACATAGCAGGGCTTTCCCAGTGCTGAGGCTACCTAAGCAAATATATGATGAAAAAGGACAGAACTATGAAACCACATAGGCAAAGGCAGCTAGAGTAACACTTCCCCAAATCCATCCTGCATGTGTCTGTCAGTAAAGGTCCAGTATGAAATGTTTAAATGATTTTCTCTTAAAATCTCATTGAAAAATATTCAGGAAATCTTAAAGAATCCAATTATCAGCCAAGGCAGACAGAGGATTAGAAAACATAATAAATTTAATTAAAATAATTGCTGTGGAGTAGGCCTGTAATCCCAGTGACTCAGGAGGCAGAGGAAGGAGGATCACCAGCGCGAGGCCAGACGTAGCCTGTACAACTTAGCACAACCCTGTCTCAGAATAAAAAACAAAAAAGGGGCTGGGATTGGGGCTCAATGGTGAAGTACTTGCCTAGTATATACATGGCCCTGGGTTCAATACCCAGTACTAGAAAAAACACCACCAAAAAAAATTTAATTAAAATATTATTGCATAAAGAATAAAGTTTTTGGATAAATCACATCATGTAGCAAACTGTTTACACCTAAGTGTTTAATGACAAGTTATTCCAAAATTAACTAATAGAATTTATTTCTATTAGAGCATACATAAATGAAGATGTTCAGAAGTTCAAAATTGATCACTGTATGTAATGCATACCTAATTAAGTCAGCCTTTCTTGAAGAAGCGATTTACAGGTTAAAAGGACAGAGGATAAAAAACTCACAGGGTACATTTGAAGAAAACCTTTTAGTAGATGGAAGAAAAAGTAAGTATGTTTGAATACATAGATTATGAAATTTCATTTATCAACATGTTTTTAATCTCAAAGAAGTTGTAGGTATTGAAAGAGGAAAAAATATTGAAGCTCATCTAATGAATATACAGGATGTTCAAGGTTAACTACAAGAAAGTAATAGGCTAATTCTAGGGGAAGATTAGTTAGAGTGACTGAGGAATCTTAAATGAAAAAAATATAAAAGGTTTACAAATAATCCTCCTAAATAAAGTCTAACATCTTAAAAATCTACAAGTGAATTCTTTAGTACTAGGCCAAAAACCACTTGGACTTGACGCACAGCCTCAGAATGAAAACCTCAAATGCACTTACATATTAGCTTCAAGTAGCCAAGTTATGGAATCAGTCTAGGTGCCCATCAACAGATGGATTAAAAAATGTTGTATATGTACACTATGATGTATTATTCAGCTATAAGAACAAAATTATGTCACTCTCAGGAAAATGGATGGAACTAGAGATCACTATACTATGCAAAATAAGCCCAGACCCAGAAAAATAAATACCACATTTTCTCTCATATGTGCCATCAAGACTTAAAAAAAAAAAAAAGGGAATGAAAGTAGAAGCAGACCTATTTGAGGGGAAGGGATGGCCAGCAGGCAGCAGGAGGGGAACAGAGAGGGTGAAGGGAGGAGAGTATGATCAAAGTTCATTGTATATATGTTTGAAAATGTCATGATGAAACCCATTAGTTTGTACAAATATTATATGCTAATAAAAAGTGAAAAAAGATAACATACTAGAAAATGATAGAATTTGTATACTATTTCATAGATAAATGGAGTTTGCATTTCATTATCTCTATTTGAAATGACTACATTTGATAAACTGGAAATAATGAACATTTTTCTCTATTCCACAGTCTTCACAAGCAGGGATTTAAGGAATCACAGTTCAATAGCTCATACTTTTCATCAAATCATCATGTTCTTGTAGAGAGTGATGTACTTGGTAGACCATTTACAATCAGCCAGACATCACAGCCACGTGAGTTTAATGCAGACCTTTTCCGTTAATGCTCCCTGAATCTTAAATCAAGCTACAAATTCAGCTGAAGCAACTTCAAGCAAGTGAAGCTTTTCAAGGACACCACCAATGATTGCTTCATAACCCACACAAGTCAGTTTTCAGCACTTTGAAAATAAGGTTTAAATATTCTTCTTCCATATAAAGGTATGGTGGGAATTATGGGAAGGATTTCAGTAAAGTGGTTTAACTTGATGAAATTTAAGTACATGTAAACTGATTATTCATACCTAGATTAACCAATGCTTCTGCCCTCCCCGACAACTGTCACTGTGTTTAAATAAGATGGACAGGTGACTTTATTCCTTCTATTCTAGATTAGCTGAGTATCTACTTTTACATCAACTGGTTACTTTCTGAAGAACACTGCAATATTTTTACACTTCATAGATTCACAGATATTCCTGACATAATTAATTTCAAGTTGATGAATCAAGTTGAAAATACTATAAGAACTTTGACAAGACTATACCACTACTTCAAGTTCTCCATCTGCAGGTATCATAATGACCACATTGGAAGAATGTAACATTGTGAAGCATTTCCACTTTAATTTTTAACTGAAATAGTCTCTCCAGATTGAAAAGCAAACTACTTCACTGGTTTTGTATGTTTAAATTTATACACAAAATAATACAAACATCCAACCAGTTTTCCTCCATTATATAAAGGGACAGTTATAAACTTCTACACATGCAGATAATGCATACCATCTGATATAAAGTTTCTTGTGATGTTTATTACATTGACTTCATTAAAGACAACATTGTACTATCCAGTGTGGTAGCCACCAGCCACACATTGCTATGTTGTTGTTGTTAGGCGTTGTTGGGGCAGGTCCAACTCATAGCAACCGCCAGGTCCTTCCTCCATTTTTTGAGGTGCTGGGGATTGAATCCAGGGCCTCAGAGCATGCAGAGCAAGCACTTTACCAACTGAGCTAAACCCCTGACATACTTAAAAATGTATTGAATTTGAACTGAGATGTTCTGCAAGCATTAAGTACCAGGTTAAGTGCCAGGTTTCAAAGACTTAAGAAATGTTAAGATTTGCCTTAATAATTTTATACTGATTCTATATTAAAATGGTGATATAGGATTAAATAAATATATTATTGAATTAATTTCACTGGTTTATTTTTACTTCCTTAAGTTGCTGCCAGAAAGTGTAAAATTATATGCATATTCCTTGCATTATATTTCCATTAAGTAATGCTAGTCTAGTTTATTAAAAACAAAAAAACCAATACACTGAGCAAATAATATTTTCTAATAAGAAGCATCAAAAGTTCTGGATCTATACTGTTGTTGTTAGGAGCCAACCCGTAGGGACCCTATGTACAACAGAATGAAACACTACCACATAGTGTGCCATGTACACGATCTTTTCCTGTTTGAGCCCACTGTTACAGTCACTGTGGTTATTCTCATTTTGAGTGGAGTCATATCAGCAAATGGAGGTGGACTCTTATCATTAAGGTCCATTCTACTTCGAGAGGGCAACTCTTCCTCAGTCATCTCTGAATGCCTTCCAGCCTGGGGAGCTCATTTTCCTGCATTGTATTGCACAATGCTTCTCTGTTATTCATAGAGTTTTCAGTGGCTAATTATTTCGGGTGTGGGCTGCCAGGTCCTTCTCCTTAGTCTGTCTTAGTCTGGAAGCTCAGCTGAAACTTGTCCACCATGAGTGGCCTTGCTAGTATCTAAGATACAGATGGCATAACTTTCAGCATCACAGCAACAGGCAAGCCCTCACAGTATAGCAAACTGACAGACATGAAGTGGTTTGGATCTATATTGAGAGCATAAAGTGGTAAGTGTACAGATTTTTAGACAGACATTAAAGATGGTAGAAAGACAAATAGTGAATAGGAAACAGTCTAATGATCACTACATTCTATCATAAAATATATATACTGCCCTATCAGATATATATTGCCCTATCAGATTCACTCCAATTTAAGGGAAGGGCATTCACATTAGCAAATTATGTCACATAAATAAAAATGTATGTGAAAAGTTTAATAACCACATTATACTACACATACCTACAGGCTGAATAGACTTGCATAATAATTTATATGGTGATCATTATTATTAAATTATAAAAATATCTGGTTTTTATTATCAGTATTATTTTCTATTAGAAACTAACATGGCTTTCAAATTTCATATAAATATTTAATCAGGAGAGTTATCCAGAATCACTTAACTATAACTTTAATTTTGACTTTCATGTCTCATCTATAAACTAAACATTTTGCTAACATTGAAAAAAATCTGCTTTGGGGCACACAGATTATATAGAATTATACACCAACTTTTTTATATTAAAATATGGATGTATTTTTTGGACTAAAGAAAAAGCACTTTATTCTACAATTAAAAAGGTATGCAATAACTTATAAAAGTATAATCCATCTTCATAAGTATTCTACTAACCATAATCTAGTAATTATCAAACAATTATCATAATCTAGTAATAATCAATCTAGTAATTAACTTCCAAGGAATATTTAAATTTCCTTCTAGCAACCTTTTGCACCCCTAACCTCACACCCTTTATTTTCACAGTCTTTAACTGTTCAGACATATCCCTCATGCTGTTAATGCTGGTAGAATGAAGCAAAAATTTAAAGATAAATCAATATACCATCTACCACCACCAATATCCCTGCCCCAAAATAGTTGACGATCTAATGACAAAATGACTATAAAATCTCAGAATCTAAACGATCTCTGTTTCTAAATCTAATCTCTCAAGTCATTATTTCTTATTGAAAATTATTTCTTCAATCTAATGCCTCAAATCTTCCACTTCTATAAAATGTTTCATTCTTCCTCTCTCTCAAACTTCCTCCCTCTCTCTAATTTCTTATCTCATTCTAGCTTACATTATGTTAACCTAAGTCAGTGCTTTTATATATTTTGTTGGCCCTTTCAATTCTTTTATGATTCTTTCAGAATCTATTACACTCATTTCTACCTAGCTTCTTATTACACAACACTTGCTACCTAAGAATGTTTCACTCACTTTTCCAGATAATATAAAATTTCATGTGCCAAAAATTTAACTTTGGTTAAACAGTTCCTTAAATAGCCTTTGGACTATTCTTAATTATCATATAATCAATTACCACAGTACCATAGAGAATGACAAATGTCCATGTAGTAGGCTTAGATGGTTTTTAAGTGCCAGAATTAATAATTACAATGCTACAGAAATATAGTGCATTACTTGTGAGTACATTGTTGGAAGAAATTTGCCATGGTTGACATCTTAGCTCCACCACTGTGTGATCTTAAGACAAGTTATTTCTTTGCCTCAGTTTCTTTATCTATAAAATTGAATTAATATGGTAGCTATCCCTTATCCTGAAAATTAAAGTAAGAATAATATGAAAATGTACTTAAAGAATACCTGGTACAATAGAAATAGTTAATAAATCACATCCTGGATAGAAATGCTCAAAATTCAAAAATCAGAAGAAAGAATAATTCCATTCCAAGTTAATTCTGATATTCAAAGCTATTTAAAGTTATTGTAGCTTAGGAGTATAATGAAGACAACTGAAGAGTCATAGAAACACACCATTTAAACAAAGACAATGCAATATCTACAATTTCTAGCAACAAGAGTGAATGTTCATAGATGTTGATAAAATCTGAATTTATAGTCCTCATTTCTAAGTGGTCAAATTAAAACCACTTTCCTAACAAAAATTATTAGGGAAAGCTGACCATTTTGGCTCATTCTCAATAAAAATTTAAAATAGCTTGTATGACACAGGGCATAGAGTCCTCCTTTACTCTGACTGGCATTATTTCCTTTCCTATTTATTCTAAGCAGCAAAATTAATTTTCTCAGTGAATCATATTTAATGAAGCAGTAAGTTCTCTACAGGGAAACATAAGGTTTTCTGATGAGATTTCTCTAGAATGCATGTAGAATTCTGGTAAAGAAAGCCTAAACAATTAACTAAGTGAACAAATACCTGACAGAAATGTAAAGATAAGTGATACAGCATGTATTATCTCTGAGTAAGCTTCAAACTATTGTTTTGCACTCTTTAGCACATTCATGGCTGAGATACAACTTGAAGACTAAAATCCTTGAGTCATACATAACTATTTGTTGGTAACTGAAGTGTGGTATAATTATTTACTTATTTAGTAGTTCTAGGGGGTTGAACTAGGGCTTCACAAATGCTTTCCAAGTGCTCTACCACTGAGCCACACTCCCAGCCCATTTTTTACTTTTTCTTTTAAGACTGAGTCTCACTAAATTATGCAGGCTGCCTCTGGCCTTAAACTTGCAATCCTTCTGGTTCTGCCTCCTGAGTCGCTGGGATTAGAGGCATGAATCACTGCATCTGGCCCCTTATTACTTCTTAAAAAGGAGAAAATATTAATTGTGTCAAATTTTAGGACACTCAATGGATCACCTGTGTGAGTGGGTATATGGGCAAATATCATATATATGCTTGCATGTGGCTTTCCACTTGGGCACTTGCCTATTCAGGCAGCAAGAAGAATGAGAGAGGCTGCCCCTTCAGCACACACCAGCCTCCTTGAACTTGTTCTTGTGTTTGCAGGGATGCTCAGGTATCCAGACACTTTTGTGTCTTTAGACTTGGTTGCTGGCTTGTACATAATGCCAAGGGAAAGTTCTTGCTTAGATCTTGAGCTTCAGACTCATGTTTCAGCTCCATTTATGAGTGAAGCATGGATTGGGTTTTAGAACATTAGCCAGTAGAAAATTAGAAGTGCCCTTTGCTTTCCCCTTTGTCATTCTCTTTTGACATCTATATATCCTGTCCATTCAGGAAACACATAGTCTGTTGTCTATGAAAAAATGGAATTTTTTTTTTTCTTTTTTCTGTGGTACTGGGAGTTGGACCCAGAGCTTGACACTTGCATGCTTTGCAAGTGCTGGACCACTGAACTGCACCCTCAGCCCATGTTTTGTTTACTTTTTTGAGACAGGGTCTCGCCAAATTACGCAGACTGCCTCTGGCCTCAAACTTGCGATCCTCCTGCCTCTACCTCCCAAGCCACTGGGATTACAGGCATGTGCCACCACACCTGGCCGGAATTTGATTATTTATGGATCCTTTGGCTTAACACTATTTAAAAACTCTTCAATATCAATCCTACTTAAAACAGTAGAAACATTGAAGAAATGCTTACAGAAGAAAGGGAAAAAATAATGTGCTCTCTTTTTGTCGTCTTTAACTTCTGCTGCAATATGTAGAGGGAGACCATAATTGCAGAGCTCTGAACAACTATTTGGTTTGGTATTCACCAGACATAATTCTAGAGGTTTGTTTTGTTGTTTGTTTGTGAGGTGTGTTTCCTCTCTCCTTCTCTTCCTGCTTTCCTTCCCTTCCTCCATCCTTCCTTCCTTTCTTTTATTTTTTTGTGGGCATGTGCTGCTCAGGTGCACTCCTTGAATGGTGTGGGATATAAAAGTTACAGGAATCAGAGAGAACATGAGATGGAGAAATTTAAGAATCACTACTCTACAGCTACAACAACTGATGTCTAAAAGTTTAACATAATGAGGAAGCATCAGGTCCAAGCTGAAAATCTTTACTACGTTACTGTAAATAAATAAGACCTCTACATTAATGTCCAAGTTAAAGAAAATATTCACTATTAAAATCCCATGTAAACTCCTCAGTAACATTTGAAAAACCAGCCAAAATATGCAAGCTGAAAATTGAAATTAAAAATTGTGCTCATTTCAGTGTACTTCTTTCTTAAAGTATACTAAGTTTCAAGAGGAAGAATAAAACAAAAAAAATGTCTTACCTCCCATCTCGATCCCAGTCGTACACCTCTACTTTGATTGTTCTGCCCATGGAAAAAACATACACATTAAAGTGACTTAGTAACACCAACATAATATGATCAGAATTTAAAAGTAAATTGTAGATTTTCATAGGTAAAACAGTACATGCTTATAGGTTTTACAAAGTAATTTGAAATTGATTTAGCTAATTTTATTACTATAATTCAATGTACATCTTAATGTCAGTTTCTACAATCTATATTGATGCTTTAAAGTGAATAGAGAAAGTAAAGAAGGACCTAGCTCCTCCATGGGGGATAGGCACCTGCTTCACTCTTGAAGACAGACTAGTACTTCTCAAACTCAGCTTGGATCAAAATCATATGGAGGGTTTACCAAAACATGGGATTATAGGGCTTCTTTCCCTGAGTTTCAGGATCACAAAGACTGGGTTGGGGCCAGGAAGTCTGAATTTCTAATGTCAGCAGGTGAAGCTGCTAGTCAGAAAACACATTATAAGAAGAGCCTTCTTAGGAAAAGAGTGAGTACAGTTGAATATAGTTACATTCTGATTAAATGGATAAAATGACAGTCAAATGGCATTATAAATTTCAAAGTAAACTTAATGACATATTGGTAACTAATAATTCCTTGTGTAATATTGGTTAATAGAATAAAGTTCCCCAAGGCCAGGTGTGGTGGCACTCACCTGTAATCCCTGAACGTGGGAGGCTGAGGCAGGAGGGTTGAGAATTCTAGGCCACCCTTTTTCTACCATACAAGTAAAAAACAAAATAACAAACAGATAAGATTTTTAAAATTTATTTGCTTTTATTTGGGGGTAGGCCTTATAAACTTACAATAACCTTTCATAAGAAAAAGAAAAAAATTTCAGTCTAAGAATTCTTCAGCTATGTTGTGAAATCTTCAGGACCACCTCCCTCAACTACTTGTAAAAAGATCTGCTCTACATCTATGGAACTTTTATGAGTTAGCAACCATAGGTCCAGCTATGCCATATAACATTTTCAAAAGTATGTCAGTATTGACAATAATCTACTTGTTGTCCCGTACCTCTGGATATTTACTTATTCAATCCTAGAGGATATTCCATAGAAAAGAGTTGGCTTAAGGCAATGAAAATTCTGGAATGACTTTTGAATGATAAGTTAAAACTTAAACTAATAGTCAATATATTTTTGGCACTTCACACATTTTTTTCCTGAAAAGTAGTCTATTTAAACAAACTTTAATTAGTCAAAATTATCTCTCTCCCCTAGATCACATGGATAAAACAAGTTACTTGATAATTTTTAAATAAACCACCTATGCTTTAAATACACATTTACATATGCACAAACACCACCTTCATTTAAAAAATATCTGATCTAGATCATTAGATCTACAGTGAATATTCAAAATCCTGAGAAAAATTGTCATTTAATTTACCTGTCATAATCTCCATTACACAATGCTCTGACAGAAATCTTGAATGCTTGCCATACAGGATTTAGAGTGTTTTTGACAACTTCTGTTCTATGACAAATTGTAAAACTGTAAAAAACAAAGTTTTCAGTTACTATTATGATTTGATTATGATATATTATTTTAAGTCATTCCTCCCTTTGTGGGGAATAAATGTTGCCAAACCCTCTTTTGTTGCAACATCATTTATTAAAGGGATATTTAATTTAAAATTTTTTAGGATTAGCTCATTATAATATAGAGCACTAAGATTTTGCACAAGCTTATCACAACTAATAATTCAATAAATCCCAACGCTATTTTATAAATGATTTTTTAATAAAAACTGTGGTGTTCAACAGTCACTGACTTTTCGGCTAAACTGCTTATGGTTAAAAATTTTGTTATATTTCTAGTTATAAACATCTATAGGAATTGAATAATTTGATACTTGAAACTTTTCCCCACAGGAAAGTGACTCATCTCCTTAGGAAGGTATTTATAAGCAGGTCATCATTTTTTTCCTATTACTCATTCTCATTTGTAACACACTGGATGTGATTATAGACAGAAATTTTTCAATAATGGGAATTGCAGAGCTAGTTTAACCAGTGAAAATTCTGATGGGATTCTGATGTACCTTTTTTTAATAATCAGGAGTATTGCTATATAAATGTAAATGTGTGTATTTGTGTATCACAAATAGTATTATAGGAAAAGTATTCTTATCAAATAACCTATATCAAGACACTTTCAATGAAGCTATTTGCCAAAAGGGCTAAGGTTTAGCTCAGTTGGTAGGGTGCCACTTTGAACTCTTTGAGGCCACAGGTTCAATCCCCAGCACCACAAAAATGAGAAAAAGACCTGGCAACCCACTCTTGAAATAATCCTGAAACAGTCAGTCATTGAAAACCCTATGAAAAGCAGAAAAACACTGACATAGTGCCAGGCCTGGCACAGTGTTGGGGAGGGTTTTGTTCTGTTGTATATACCTGTGCAGGGTCGCTGTTAGTCAGACCCAACTGGGCAGCACCTAACAACAGCAACAACATTTACCAAAAAATCTCTTCCAAAGGAAAATTATTACTTAATTATGAATACAGGTCAAGTTGCTAAATAAATGTGAAAACAAAAAAATAAGAATTTATAGGTATATATCAACAGGTTTTTAATTAATATTTCTAGTAGAAAATAAGTTTTACTTTTCCTTATAAAATGAACCTCAAACACTGAATGGAAGGCAATTTTTGAAATAACTATATTCAAATAAAAAATACCTCACGTGTATGCGTGAGGAAGGGCTGGGATTTAGCTCAGTGGGTAGAGCACTGCGCTGAAGTCTCTGAGGCCCGGAGTTCAATTCCCAGCACCGCAAAAATGAGAGAAGGGCCTGGCAATCCACTCCCAAGGCAATCCCGAATCACTCAGCCATTGAAAACCCTATGAGGGTCGCTATGAGTCGGATACCGATTTGACGGCACCTGACAACAACAACAACATGCGTGAGGTTTTTTTTTTTTCCTTAATTTTTATTTGCTTCCTTCCTTGTTTTACTCTCCTCCCTCTTTCTATTCTCCTTCTCTTTTTCTTATGCTATATATGCATCCTTGTATTAATTATTTTACCATCAGAGCCCCCACATGTCTGTCAGTTTGCCGTGGGGGCTTTTGCATGTTGCGATGAGGCTGAGAGCTCTGCCACTGTAACCTTAGACATGAGCAAGGTTACCCAAGGTGGACAGGTTTTCAGCTGAGCTTCCAGACTAAGACAGACTAGGGAGTAGGACCTGGCGAGCCACTCCCGAAACAACTAGCCATTGAAAACACTATGGATAGCAAAGAAACACTATCAGATATAGTGCCGGAAAATGAGGCCCCCAGATTGGAAGGCACTCAAAAGACTACTGGGGAAGAGTTGCCTCCTCCAAGTAGAGTCTACCATGATGACGGAAATGGAGTAAAGCCCCAGGGTGCTCAACTTGCTGATGTGGCACAACTCAAAATGAGGAGAAACAACTGTAAACATCCATTAATAATTGGAACATGGAATGTACGTAGTATGAATCTAGGCAAATTAGAAATTGTTAAAAGAGAAATGGATCGCATAAACATTGACATTCTAGGCATCAGTGAGCTAAAA